>PVKM010014149.1:0-29396 GCA_004027735.1 Carollia perspicillata
TTTTATCCACCACGCATGGGTAAGACCAGCCTGTTTCGCATCTGCACCTCTCTTACTAGTCTCAATGGATGTGGTTTCTTTAGTTCCACAGTTGTCAGACTTCTACTGAACTCAATTTCTGATGGTTCTGAGAGATAGTTGTACTGCTTTAGTTGTAATTTTGATGTGGTTGTGTGAAGAGGCAAGCCATGTTTGCCTAAGCTGTCATCTTGACTGGTAGCCCCACTCTATGCTGTTTCATTTGAAGATTAGAAAGACTATCTGGCCTTAAATAAATGTGGTTGAAGAATAGAACTTCACCTGTTAGAATATATAAAATTGGATTTTTAAAAAATACTGCCTTTTTAGAATATATTATTTTTTATCTACATGCATGTATTTAAATTTTTTTTTCATTTATTGATTTTTTTGAGAGAGAGAAACAAGCATCGATTTGTCATTCCACTTATTTATGCATTCATTGGTTGATTCTTGTATGTGCCATACAGGAAATGGAACCCCCAACCTTGGCATATCAGAATGATGCTCTAATCTACTGAGCTACCTAGCCAGGGCCTGTATGCATGTATTTTTAAAAGTCAAGTTTGGCCCTGGCTGGTGTAGCTCAGTGGATTGAGTGTGGGCCTGCGAACTAAAGGATTGCAGTTCAATTCCCAGTCAGGGCACATGCCTGGGTTGCAGGCCAGTTCCCAGCAGGGGACATATAAGAGGCAATTATACATTGATATTTCTCTCCCAAACCCTTCCCCTCTAAAGATAAATAAATAAAATCTTAAAAAAAAAAGTCAAGTTTGCTCATGCACTCACACCAACTAAAAATCTTTCTTTGACCTCTGTGTAAAAAGCCTAGTCTTTTGTTGTTGTTGTTTTGTTGTTTTCTTCAGGAGGCAATTCCTTTGGTTCACTATCTTTTTCCCCACCAATCCCTCCATAGCCCATCTCTTTGGCACGTATTGGCTTATTCTCTGTATCCATGGGCCTGTTTCTGTTTTGTTTACTTATTAGTTTTGTTTTTTAATATTTCACATATAAGTGAAATTTGACTATGTAAAATGTAAAAGACTGAACATAGAAAATGTTGGGGAAAATGTGGAGCTTCACAGTTCTCATACTCTTGCTGGAGAGACTGTAAATATACAACTACTTTGGAAAACAAGTTGGTAGTCTCTTTTTGCTTACTGATTTTTTTGAGGCAGAGAAGAAAGGAGAGAGAGAGAAAGATGGATTTGGTTGATTCTTGTATATGCCCTGATGAGGGATCAAACCCATAACCTTGGTATATAGGACCATGCTCTAACCAATTGAGCTATATAGCCACAGCTGTCTTAAAAGTTGAACTCATACCTACCAAGTGACCCAGTGATTGTACTATGTATTTACCAAAGAGAAATACAAGTGCATATACATATAAAGTCTTTTACACAGCTATACAAAGCAGCTTTATTTGTAATAGCCCCAAAGGGGAAACATCTCAAGTATCCTTCTATAAGTGAATCAATATAAAAAGCATGATACATCCATACAATGTAATTCTACTGAACAATAAAAAAAGAATCTCAAAAACAACAAGTGCTAGCAAGGTTGTGGAGAAAAGGGAACCCCAGGGCACTGTTGGTGGGATTGCAGACTGGTGCAGCCACTGTGGAAAACAGTACGGAATTTCCTCAGAAAAGTAAAAATGGAACTGCCTTTTGAACCAGCAATTCTATTGCCAGGATTATATTGTAAGAATCCTGAAACACCAATTCGAAAGAACCTATGCACCCCATTGTTCATAGCAGTGTTATTTATACCAGCCAAGTGCTGGAAACAGCCTAAGTGCCCATCAGTAAATGAGTGGATTAAAAAACTGTGGTGCATTTACACAATGGAATACTATGCAGCAGAAAGAAAGAAGGAACTCCTATCCTTCCTGACAGCATGGATAGAACTGGAGAGTATTATGCTAAGTGAAATAAGCCAGGTGGTAAAAGACAAATACCATATGATCTCACCTATAAGTGGAAACTAACCAACAAAACAAACAAACTAGTAAAATAGAACCAGAAATATGGAAATAAAGAACAAACTGACAGTGACTAGAGGGGAGTGGGGAGATAGATAATGGGGGAAAGAAGGGAAAGGGTCAAGTCCAGGAAAATGTCTAAAGGACCCTTCAACAAGGACAAAGGGAGGGGAGGATTGAATGTAGGAGAGTTGGGGGGTGGTTGGGCAGGGGAGAGTAATGGGGGGAAATGGGTACAACTGTAGTTGAACAACAGTAAAAACAAATTTTTTAAAGGGAATTATGCTGAGGGAATGAAGCCAGATCAAGAAAGAATACATCCTCTATGATTTTATTTTTAAGAATTTTAGAAAATGCAAACTAATCTATAGAAAGTAGATTGGTGGTTGCTTAGGGATGAGAATGTGCAGAAAGATTGGGAAGGAAGAATTATCAAAGGGCAGGAGGAAACTTTTTGGGGTGATGGATATGTTTATCATCTTTGTTGTGGTAATATGTCAAACCTTATCAAATTATTCACTTTAATATGTAGAGTTTATTGTATATCAATTTTACCTTTATAAAACTGCCACAAAATAAATAAATAAATAAGGCACATTAAAAATCAACCAAATACACACAGAGATTTTGTTTAGATCGTATTCCCAATCATTTAAAAGAAAAAAAGAAGCTTAAGACAATAGAGAACAATTGAATACAAACTGGATATGGAATAATGTTAAGGGGTTATTACTATTTTTCTTTGTAATGATGGGATTCTTATGTTTAAAGGGTCAAAACTCTTACAGATACATGCTGAAGTATTTATGGATGAAATTATTATTTTTTTAATTTATTTTAATTATTGTTCAAGTGCAGTTTTCTGTCTTTTACTCCCATCCCATCCCATGCCCTGCCCCCCTCCGCAGTGCTCCCCACCTCCCTCCCATTTCCACCCCCCTTAGTTTTTGTCCATGTGTCCTTTATAATTGTTCCTATAATCCCTTCCCTTTTCCCCTCCCCTTCGATCACTGTCAGCCTGTTCTCTATTTCAGTGTCTTTGGTTATATGTTGTTTGCTTGTTTGTTTTGTTGTTTAGGTTCCTGTTAAAGGTGAAATCATATGGCATTTGTCTTTCACTGCCTGGCTTATTTCACTCAGCATATTGCTTAAATGGGATTTGCTGAATTGGAGGAAGTGATGGGTATGTTTAAAACAAGATTAGCCAAATATTACTAATAGTGAATTTAAATGATGGTTATAGGGGGTTTGTTATACTATTCTTTCTTATGTGTAAATTTTTGTTGTTTGGTTTTTTTAAAAGAAGATTTATATTACTAATGCTCCAAAAGAATGCAGTGGACTAAATGGCTTCTAGTCTTCCTGTCTGAGAAAAAATACCTTTTCTATTAAGTGATGATCTATCATGAACTACCTGCTTCTCACTAGAAGCAAAAAATTGAAGTCTGAAAGACACATGGGGTTTTTTGACCAATTACTCGTAAGCCTCTCTTTTTAAAAAACATTTTTTATTGTTGTTCAAGTACAGTTTTCTGCCTTTTCCTCCCACCACTCCCCATGACCCCAGTCCTCCCCACCTCCCTCCCCTGTTTCCACCCCCCCTTATTATTGTCCATGTGTCCTTTATAGTTAGTTGTTCCTGCAAACCCTTCACCCTTTTCCCTTATAATCCCCTCCCCTCTCCCCTCTGGTCACTGTCAGCCTGCTCTTATAGGTCTCTCTTTTGATACACTGTTGGAAGCTTTGCTTAAAAAATAAAAATAAAAAAGAACCAGTGGCATAGGATAAAAGTGTTATTTAAAAAATTTGTTTCCTTTTAACTCACCCCAAAATCTCACAGAAATGACCTGTCACTGGAGAGAGACCATGTTGCTTATCATTACTTTGAAATTCAAACAGAGCAAATTATGTATGTATTCTGAGTGAAGGGTAGAAAGGTGATGTGATCTTTTCTGACTAGACACACATTTTCAAACAGAAAAAGAAAAAAACTGAGCCAAGTGGAAACTGTGTTCTGGGGGCAATCACAGGATAAGTGTTTATGTTACAGTATTATTTTCAAAAAGTTAAATAGAGAACTCATACAAAGAGAGAACGAACACACAGCCAAGTTTTTTTTTTTCCAACTCATTAGTGAGGGGACAAATAGAATAGTAAGGCTGACTCAAAGAGCACTCAAGGAACTGGATATTAATGGGCCCTTCAAGAAGGAATTTTAAGTAAGAGTGTTCACCTTTCACCTGAATGAATCTCTGGAAAATTATAGTGTGAAAAAGTCAATCCTAAAAGCTTACACAGTATGTGCTTCTCTTATATAATATACTTAAAGATGTACAGAAATGGAGAACAAATTAGTGGCTGGCAGGGGTTAAGAAGCAGGTGAGGTTTTGAGAAAAGTGGGTGTGGCTATAAAATGGCTACATGAGGGATCCTAGTGGTGATGGAAATTCTCTGTATTTTGACTCTACCAATCAATATTCTGGCTGTGATATCGTACTACAGTCTTGCAAGATGTTATTGTGGTAGGTAGTTAGACATGAGCAGAGCAAAGACAATGGGGCAGGTACAGAAAGCCCAGGGGCCTAGCAAGGGGCAAAACTGGGAAAACCAGGACCCCAGCTTAATGGTAACCTTTTCTCCCTTAGCACGCCACTGGTCATGCTGTTAAGACCTTCCCCTGACCTTTCTTTCCCTGGCATGTTGCTAGTCATGTAGACCCCCTTGAAGGGGAACTAACAAGGGGTCTGGAGAATAGCACTTAAGTATTAAGCCCCCAGGACAGTGCAGTTCTCATTCACATCAAATACATCTAGACCTCAGCTGTGTTTCAGCTCCAGGCCCAGAAAAGCAGTAAAACAGACAAGCAGTACCATGGCTGACATCAGGGCCAGCTGTGTTGACTAATGACCTTCTGCCCTGGCACCTACCATTCAGTGGCGACTACAACCCTAAAAGGACACACCTGGAAAGCTGATGAATATTCTATAGAGCTCCTCCCCTGGGACCTGTCGTAAAATCCCCACCCTTAAAAGTCTATAGGACAGAGAACCCAGTGTGCTATCCCTCTCCAGAGTGTGCAGGAGCCTTTTCCAACTCCCTCCTCTTCCCTTCAAGTGCGTTACCTTTACCTCACCCTTCTCTCACCTGAGCTCTAAGGGCCTTTTTTTAAACCTCTGAGCTGTTGCCTGAGCCCCTTTGTTTTACAACTCACTTCTTCTACCTCCGTGATTTTCTAAATAAACTTTCTTGTATAGTTTGAGTCTTGACTCTGAATTCTTTCTTAGCCAGAACTCAAGTGCCAAGGTTGCTGAATGAAGGTCTGGTCTGACTCCACTAGTCTAACATTTGGTACCATTATCATCACCACTGGGTAAAGAGTACAGCATCTCTCTGTTTTTTTTCTTAAAACTAAATGTACACCTATAATAATCTCAAAATTAAACATTTAATTTAAAAGAAAAAGATTCTTCTATTAGATACAAGTCTGGTTAATATCATATGACAATAAAACCATAACTTTAGTGTTATATTTCCGCCAGAAAAGTTATTTTGATCTTTACTGGAGAAAAAACTCTACAAATTAATGTGAACTTATGTAGGTTTTTCTCAATATTGAGACAATCAAAGGAACTTCTCCTAGAATGAAGCCTGCAAACTGGGTGTCAGCTAGCCAAATTTAACTACTGGCCATTAGGGTATAGCCCATGAGTTACAAATGGCTTTAACATTTTTAAATAATTGTAATTAAATAAAAATCTGATATTTTCTCTTTGGTTCTTTACAAAAAAAAGTGAGCTGATTCCTGGATCCTAAATTATTAAATAATATGTACTTTGATGGGCCTATTAAACAGTGCTTCAGGGAGACATGCTGCTGTCTCTTTGCATTATTTCTGTGTTTTGGACAATATTTTTAAACAATTAGAACTGAAGTCCTGGCCAGTGTGGCTCACTTCATTGGAGCATCACCTCCTAACTAAAAAGTTGTGGGTTTGATTCTGGGCACATTCCTAGGTTGCAGGTTTGCTTCCTACCAGAGTCCAGGAGTGTACAATCCTCATTTCAGGAACATTTGGGAGGCAACCAACTGATGCTTCTCTCTCATCTCAATGTTTCTCTCTCTCCATCCCTCTCTCCCTTCCTTCCTTTATAAAAGCAATGAAAAACAAAATGTTTTGGGGTGAGGATAAAAAATATATATATATATATATTTAAAAAATTAGAAATGAAAATATAAGACTTCCAGTCAAGATGGCAGCACAAACAGCCATTACTCACCTTTTTGCATAACCACATCAAAATTACAACTAAAATGTACAAAAACCATCACTCAGAACTATCAGAAATTGAGTTCAATGGAAGTCTGACAACTATGGAATTAAAGAAACCACATCCATCCAGAGTAGTAGGAGGAGAGCAGACACAGAATGGGCTGGTCTCTCACCCATGTATGGTGGATAAAAATTCAGGAGAGCTATCTCAGGAACAAGGACTCCCTGCATCACACCAGGACACCTAGCCCAGGATTCCAGTGCCAGGAGTATAAGTTCCCACAATTTCTGGCTGCAAAAACCAGCAAGGATTGAGTCAGTGGAAGAAACTAGCCCTGGTGTGGCTCAGTGGACTGAGCATCAGACTTCAAACAAAAGGGTCACCAGTTCAATTCCCAGTCAAGGCACATGCCTGGGTTGTGGGCCAAGTCCTCAGTAAGGGGCATGTGAGAAGTAGCCACACATTGATGTTTCTCTCCCTCTCTTTCTCTTTCCCTTCCCCTCTCTCTAAAAATGAATAAATAAAATCTGTAAAAAAAAAAAAGGGAAGAAGAAATAAATAAATGAATGAATGAATGAATGAATGAATGAATAAATAAATAAATAAATTTTGGCACCCCAGCAGTTCCTCTTCATACTCAATCCCTCTGAACTTCAGCACCAGGGTAGCAGCTTCAAAGGCACCAGTGGCATGCAGGGAGAGACTGATGTGTCTGGCATCAAGGTGAGCAGAGGCCATTGTCTGTTTCCTAAGCCCTTTCCCCACAGAGCTGGCAAGCTGGTGACATATCTGAGACTCCATCAATCTGGCTAACACTGTTTGACCTGCCTTGGAGATCCCCAGAGACTCTAGATGAAACTGAGATTCAAAGCAATGATTTGGAATGGGAGGAAGCAAATAACAACCAATCAGAACAAGAAGATAAAAGAATCCAAAAATTTTTTTTAAGTGAGGATGGTATAAGCAGCCTCTGGGACAACTTCAGGCATTCCAACATTTGCATCCTAGGGGGTGCAAGAAATAGAAAAAAAAATAAGAAATTCTAAATGTATTAGAAAAACCAATGAAAGAAAACTTCCCTAATTTGTTGAACAAAATAGACATGCAAGTTCAGAAAGTACAGAGTCCCAAACAAGATGGATGCAAAGAGGCCCACTCCAAGACACATCATAATTAAAATGTCAAAGGTTAAAGATAAAGAGAGAATCTTAAAAGCAGCAAAAGAAAAGAAGTTACGTACAGGGGAATTCCCATAAGACTGTCAGCTGATTCTCAAAAGAAATATTGCAGGTTAGAAGGGACTCGCAAGAAATATTCAAAGTCATGAAAAGCAGAGACCTACAGCCAAGATTGTTCTACCTAGTAAAGCTATCATTTAGAATGGAAGGGCAGATGAAGGGCTTCCCAGACAAGAAAAAACTAAAGAAGTTCATTATCACCAAACCATTATTATATGAAATGCTAAAGGGACTTATTTAAGAAAATGAAGATCAAAACTATGAACAATAAAATTACAACAGATACATATCTATAAACAATGGAATGTAAAAAACAAACTAAGCAGACGAGAAGAACAGAGGTAGAATTATGGATACAGAAAGAGTTTTTCATGGTGGCCAGATGGGGGGTGGGTACAGGGGTATAGGTGAAGGGGTGAGGGGATTAAGAAGTACAAATAGGTAGTAACAGAATGGCAATGGGGATGTAAAGTACAGTATATATAATGGAGTAGCCAAAGAACTTATACACATGACCCATGGACATGAACAATGGTGTGGGGATTGTCTGAGGGAGTGGAGGATGCTGGTTGGAGGGGAGTAAAGAAGAAAATATCAGGACGATATTCAATATAGCATAATCAATAACATATAATTTAATAGCATAATAGCATAATCAATAACATATAATTTAATCAATAACATAATCAATAACATAATCAATAGCATAATCAATAACATATAATTTTAAAAATTTTAAAAGAACTGAAAATATAATAAACCAAGTTGCATTCCTCCTTCACAGTGATATTGTGATTTCTAAGAAGTATATTGATTATATACCTCCTTGGTCATGTTAAAGAATGACCACAGACCCAAAATGGCATCACTTGTGCTAAAAGCTCATGATAGCAAACCTAGATTTAATAACTGATCTAAGTACAGTTTCAACCTCTCTCATAAACACAAATCTTAATCAACCAGTTTGGGATATTCTGCTCCAGACCCAGTAAGGTAATCTGTCACACAGGTCCTCTCCATCACCCATTGAAAAAGACGCAATCTACACCCTTTCTCTACTTTCCCCCCAAATAATAAATGTCCCAATAGGGATTTCTTTTGTTAATGGTTCCCTTGCCCTACCCTTCTTCATTAAAAAAAAAAAAAAAGCCTTTTACTTTGGACAACTCAGAGTGCCCTTCTAGTTGCTAGATGGGATGCTTTTTGATTCATGAATTGCTTAAGAAAGCCAATTAGGTCTTCAAATTTACTCGGTTAAAATTTGTTTTCTGGACATGATTCAGATGACCAAAAGTATATTTTATATTTATATTTTATCTTCTTCCACAGTTTCTGACTCAAGGCTCCCAAACTTTGAATTTCCTGTGTTGAGAGTGATAAAGTTTTTTATTATGTGAATGAGGTGACTGGGAAGCACCTGAGTGTTAGGATGGCTGGTGATATAAACTGTTAAAGTATTCACAAAGAGCCCTGGCTGGTGTAGCTCAGTGGATTGAGCTTGGGTTGTGAACCAAAGTGTTGCCAGTTCAATTCCCAGTCAGGGCACATGCCTGGGTTGAGAGCCAGGTCCCCAGTGGGGGCCATGTGAGAGGCAACCACACATTGATGTTTCTCTCCCTCCCTTCCCTTCTCTCTAAAAATAAATAAATAAAATCTTTAAAAAAATTCACAAAGAGTTCTGGCCAAGATGGAGGTGTAGGTAGATATGCTTCACCTCCTTGCACAACCAAAAGAAGGAAACAAACAATTTAAAAACAAAAAACAAATAGAACTTCCAGAAAATGGAACTGTATGGAAGTCTGACAATCAAACAGTTAAAGAAGAAACACTCATCCAGACTGGTAGAAGGGTCAGAGATAGGCAGCTGTGGTGGAGAGGACACATGGCAAGGCGGTGTTTGGCAGACTGGGTGGTCCTACATTTCTGTGTGGTAAACTGGGAAGAAAAATGGGAGTGAGACAGACTGCACAAAGCAGAGTTCCAATGTGGGCAAAACAGAGCCTCAGAACCTGTAGCTGTAAACACCTGTGAGGGTTGTGGTAGTGGAAGGAACTTCCAGTTTCTTGAAACTGGGGCAAGAGCTGAGCAAGTTGCACTATTTCCTCTTTTACCCCCTCTCCTATATACAGTGCCACAATGCAGCCAAAGTATGTTGCCCTGCCCAGGGGCTCTGCCCCTTACCATGTAATAGCTGTACTAACACAAAAAATATGGCCAAAATGAAAGAACAGATTGAAACTCCAGAAAAAGAACTAAGCGATGAAGAGATAGCAAACCTATCAGATGCACAGTTCAAAACACTGGTAACCAGGATGCTCACAGAAATGATTGAATATGGTCACAAAATAGAGGAAGAAGTGAAGGCTATGCAAAGTGAAATAAAGAACAATATATAGGGGACCAACAGTGACAGGAAGGAAACCAGGACTCACATCAACAGTGTGGACCAGAAGGAAGAAATAAACATTCAAGCAGAACAGAATAAAGTAACAAGAATTCAAAAAAATGAGTAGAGGCTGAGAAACCTCCAGGACAACTTTAAATGTTCCAACATCTGAATCATAGGGGTACCAGAAGGAGAAGAGGAAGAGCAATAAATTGAAAACTTATTTGAAAAATAATGAAAGAAAACTTCCCTAGTCTGGAGAAAGAAGTAGACATATAATTCCAGGAAGCTCATAGAGTCCTAAAGAATTTGGACCCAAGGAGGAACGCACCAAGGCACATCATAATTACATTGGCCAAGATTAAAGACAAGGAGAGAATCTTAAAAGCAGCAAGAGAAAAGGAGACAGTTACCTACAAAGGAGTCCCCATAAGACTATCAGCCGATTTCTCAAAAGAAACATTGCAGGCGAGAAGGAGCTGGAAAGAAGTATTCAAAATCATGAAAAGCAAGGACCTACATCCAAGATTACTCTATCCAGCAAATCTATGATTTAGAATGGTAGGGCAGATAAAGTACTTCCCAGATAAGGTCAAGTTAAAGGAGTTCATCATCACCAAGCCCTTATTATATGAAATATTAAAGGGATCTAGCTAAGAAAAAGAAGATGATAAAAAATATCAACAGTAAAATTACAACAAACTCAAAACTATCAACAACTGACCCCCCTCCCCCCAAAAAAAGCAAACAACTGGAACAGGAACAGAATCAAAGAAATCAAGATCAAATGAAGAGTTATCAGTGGGAAGGTAGCAGGGAGAGAGTGGGAAAAGGTACAGAGAATAAATAGCATAGATGGTAGGTAGAAAATAGACAGGGGGAGGGTAAGAATAGTATGGGAAATGTAGAAGCGAAAGAACTTATATGTATGACCCATGGACATGAACTAAGGGGTGTGGGATTGCTGGAGGGAATGGGGGTACTGGGTGGAGGGGGATAAAGGGGAGAAAAAATGGGATATCTGTAATAGCATAATCAATAAAATATGTTTTAAAAAAGAATCCACAAAGAGAGGAAAATTCAGAGAGCAAAGTTTTATTTACCTTCCAAGAGAGTAAAGGAGCCTAAGTGTGGAGAGATACACTAGCAGTGAGATGTAGGGGCTTTGAGTTTTTACTGGATTCTAAAAGTGTGCGGGTGGTTGCTGTTGAGTGGCTGCTGGGCTGTTAGGGGCTTTGCAACACAGGAGCTTTCATCTGAATTTTTAGATAAGCTGCAGTTTGCTCCAGTGTTATTTCTTGCCTGCTGTTGTAGGGGGTGGTTACTCACATTTTGTCCTTATTTTCCAGCAGTTTACCAATTTTAGAGACATAAGCTCAGAAGAGTAAAATGGCAGACATCTTTAACAAGGTCACAGGCCTGCTCAGCAAATGGTGCCATGATAGCAGATGACACCGGTTTTGTCTTTTCACTCCCCTCTCTGTTTTTAACCTATGAATTTATTCTTAATAATCTGGCCTGGGTTTAGTTCTGGAGAGTAGGAACAAAGGTCTCATCTTCTTATGGCTACTTTCTGCTGGTTAAGGATGTAGAATTGTCCCTATCGGAGGGTCTTAGGTATGGGTCATTAAGGGGAAGAGGGTGGAATTGAACAGCCCCAAAATTGAGAGCGGTGGCTGGAGAGTTCTTTGTAGAGGGAAACTCCCAGAGCCTGGATGTTCCATTGAATGAAGGATATGAGATGTTTGAGGAGACATGACTCAAAAAGAAGAATAAAGCCCAGGCTGATGTAGCTCAGTGGATTGAGCGCGGGCTGCGAACCAGAGGATTGAGACCCGATCCCCAGTTGGGGCACATGCTTGGGTTGCAGGCCAGGTTCCCAGTAGGGGATGCTTGAGAGGCAACCACACAGTGATGTTTCTCTCCCTCTCTTTCTCCCTGCCTTCCCCTTTCTCTAAAAATAAATAGATAAAATCTTAGAAAAAAAGAAAAATAAAGAAAAAGGCTACTGTAGGTCCTAGGAAGGGAATAAGCCAGGAAAACCAGGACCAGATATTGGCCTTAAAATCCCAATAGTCAAATCCTCCTGATGCAGCAGCTGAGGGGTGGTGTGAAATGGTAGCATTGAGGATGCCCCTTTACCCCAGTAATCAAACAGGTTTTGGAAGGAAGAGGTCCTAGTGAGTGGGTCAGAGCAGAGCAAGAAGCCCCCATGTCTTATAAACTATAACAGGCTTACCTGCCTCATCAAGGGTCACCTGAGGCTCCTCTAGTGTGATGATGAGATGGTCAGTGGGGGTTGTGAGAGGCCTTGGACACCATCAACTTTTGGAGGCACTAGGTTCCCTTCAGAGCCTAGGACACTCACCTTTTCGATGGCCTTCCCTCTTGCAGAGGGGGCATGGTTCTGGAGGTATTTGAGCTCAATTTTCTGTAGTCACTCCCATTCCAGTGTCCTCCTTGCCTGTAGGAATAGCCTTGCCCCTTTGTTGTCTGGGAGCTGGGTGACCTTGAGTTGGCATAGAGTTTAAAGCTATGGCTGACAAGTGAGCCTTTTGTTTCTATCTTTTGGCTTCGCCATCTCCTTCTGCTCTGTCTTGATTGTTAAAGACATTGAAATGTGTTTCTACCAGTCAGTCACTGGGGGTCTGGGGTTCCAAGACTAGTTTTTGTAGCTTTTTCCTGATGTCTGCAGTTGCCTGCCAAAAAAATGCATCCCCAGTAGTGTGTGGTCCTCAGAAGACTCAGGGTCATGTTTGTGCACTTTTGTAGAGTTTTAATTAATTGCCCCTTAAAAAAGGTAGAATTTTTATTCTCTCCTTCTTGTCTTTTTATCTGTCCCAGTTTGATAGACCCAGTTAAGACCTGATTTGAGACTGCTTTTCCCCTGGTTGATATATGCCTTGGAAGAAAACTAGAATAATTAGGACTTAATTCAGTTTCTGGGTGACAACTGAACATTGTGATTTCCAATGAAATACAATTTCTATCTCTAAAATTTAACCCTCATTTTTTATCAAAGAGCCTGCATTAAGTCCAGTTTCAATTTAGCCTGATTATTTGCAGGAATACAAGAATGGTAATTGATCACATGGGATTTTTCATATCCGATTTGCTGGAATTTCACAAGGATCCTTCAGACTGAACTTTACTCAGCCCTTCAGAGCACAGTTGCCATCTGGCTTTGCTTGCAGTACTATAGGTTTGGGTGGATTTCTCAAGTTTTTGAGGTTCCCAAAATGTCTTCAGTTTCCTTCCTTGCCATCTTTCAGGAAAGAAACATTTCTTCCTTAGCTGGAAAGACTGCGATGAATCATGTGACAAAGCAAGGTACCAGGCCATTTCTCCAAGGGGTTCTTATTGGCTTCAAAAGTCAATCTTAGCCCTGGCTGGTGTAGCTCAGTGGATTGAGCGCGGACCTGCGAACCAAACGATCGTGGTTCGATTCCCAGTCAGGGCACATTCCTGGGTTGCAGGCCAGTTCCCAGCAGGGAATGCATGAGAAGCAGCCATACATTGATATTTTCTCTCCCTCTCTCCTTCCCTTCCACCTCTAAATAAATAAAATATTTTTTTAAAAGTCAATCTTAATTCCTCAAAGCTTTCTGGCAACATCCAGAGTCCAACCATGAGAGTCTTTCAATCATGACATTCCAAACAAAGACTGGGTTGTTAAAGCCACATTTGGAAACTGGTGCTACTATAAACATAACAGATTCTTACTGGATTTATGCAAACAAATATATTGTCATGAAAATAATATTCATTAAGAGTTGCTGAATTCTGGAGGGATTAGGTAGGGTGCAAAATATAAATGTTTTAATATTACTTATGAAGGTATAACTTATCAAATTGCTTTAGGGAAAAAAACAAGTTTCCTTATAGCTGGAAAACAAAATGATTTAACATTAGCAATATTTTGAAAAAAGTCATAAGGATAATAATTATCTTCAGTAAGTTCACTTAGTCCCATATAACCAATTTTGGTTGTCTTGGTTATTTGCCATATTTCCATGAATCCAGTTATTCTTTTCTTTTTCTGGTTGTCAAACTGTCTTTAATTGAAAAATTTCCCTTGTAGTTCTTAACTAGCTGGGCATTCCACCACACCACTGTTCATGTCATCTGTGATATCATAAGGGTGGCAACCATTGACACTGCAGCTCTCAGACTGGGCAGTCCCCAGGGTCTCTGTAATGGTTCCAGAGAGTTCTCTAGCTAAAGATTTGTGCCACATCTGTTGGGCAGTGTTGACGATCTCATGAAAAGTGATATTTCCATTGTGCTTAATATCTTTTTGCTTCTTTCTGTCTCATGGTGGTTCTTTGAGGGCTTTTATGATCAGATCAGAAGCAGAAGGCACTACCTCAATCTGGGTCTGTCTGCTCTGAATGATCAGTTTCACTGTAATACTCAGACCCTTCCAGTCACCGGTTGCTTTGACGATGTCATCACCAACCTTTTATAGAGACAGGCCCAAGGGGCCAAACTTGAGGGCCAGGGCAAACTTGGCATTGACTTCTCCATCAGTGCACCTCAGGTAAAGAACTTTGATTTCGCTGGGGTTGAACCTTGGCGGCATGGTGCAGGCGGCTGGTGTTGGATGAACCTGGATTCGGGAGGACCAAAGAAAGTTGCACCTTTGCTTCCTCTGAACTGAAAGCAGAAAGAAATCCCATTATTCTTTAGGGTTCTATAAATCTTTATTTATTTCAAAGATATGACCTACTTGGATACCTGTAATGTAGAGTAAGTCAGATTTTTTCAATGAACTTTTCCAAAGACAATATATTTGCAAATGCATTATATTAAAACAATGACTTTATAAATAACAAATAAAATGACATAGTTATAGATTTGATTGAAATACAATTGATAAAGAACTTCATTTCTTAGTAAAATATAATATTTCAAGGTAACAATTTGTTGGTAAGTAATAGTTACTATGAAATGATACAAAAGAACAATATAGAGCCTGTATTTTTAGATTTAACACACAATCTCAATATATAAAAAAAACCAAGCAGTATGCAAGACTTTAAAATGCTTGCTGTACATGACTTATCAGAAGTGTGTACTGAGCATTGAGAACAATTCATAAATTCCCAATTTGTGGGTCACAAATACCCAGAGCATTTGTGGGTATTTGTGGGTATTTGTGGGTAAATGTCCCCACAGGGAACCATCATTTTTAGTTTGCCTGGTGTCACTAACAGAGGACACCTGATACCCCTGAGAATTTACTGTGTAAACTTAACTTTTAATTTTTGTGTTTTTTCCTAGGGCAGTTTGAAATTTCTAGAATATCTTATTAATAAAAATATATGTATATAAATATAACATATTGTTATTCTATCTGGCAAAGCTGTCCATGTTATTTCAAGCATATTAAATAGGCTTAATTAGTTCAGAAACTTCTCTTTTATCCTGGAGGTATTTCAGGGACCATTGGAACAACCCAAAGTCATTTCTCGGTTGAAAGGTCTCTTAAAATTTAAACTTTGGGAAGGTCATCAAACAAGTTTAATGAAAAGATCATAACATAACCTTTAATGAAAAGATCATAACATAAAACAAACATATATTTTTGGTAATAACTCTAAAAAATTAACCAAATTTAAAATCTGTTTTGATATTAGTTTGTCCAAACCACAGGATCCTGTATAATTTATATAAGTACTTAATTTCTTTAGGCCCATAAAACATTACACCCTGGTTATGCCATCCAGAGGCAGAACGTGTACTACATGTAATAGACAAACACGCATCTCATAAAAGACCATACACATAATTTGAATTACCAATTTTTGTAGAGAAAGCACAGATTTTTCTCATTTGCTTTTTAAATTTAGTCTTTATTGTATTTTTTTCATTACCACTGAGTCCCCTTATACCCCCTCCCCTCAGGAACCACCACACTGTTGTCATGGTCCTTTTCCCTTTTTGCTTTCTCACTTGCTTTTGACAACGTTTAAGAACTAGAAAAGGGGATGGAAGGTCCTACATACCCAGCAGGAAGACTTGCTGGGTATGAGTGGTGGAAATAAAGTGGTGGAAATGAGTGGTGGAAATAAAGAAAGTCTTGGCTTCAATCCAAGGAATCAAATAGCAGAGATGAGCCTGGGCGGGGCTGCTCTGGGCCCCTGAAAGGTTAGAAACCCAGGAACAGAAGTGCTCCAGATGGAGGACTGGAGTTATAGTCCACACCAGCAGAGAAATACAAAAAGATGGATGTGTTTACCTTGTGCCTGAGGGTGACCTTACCAATGACATGAGCACCAGCCAGATGCCCTGGGAATGGATTTAACCCACTCAGACAGGGGACTCAATAGAAAGCCCATTTGAGACAGCCACTGTGGCAGGCAGAGAGAGAAAACACGTTTGAGAATGAAAACATCTCCAGGTACCATCAGAGGCATCAGATAATGTCACCAGAGAGAAATTAGGTGGAGGAAGGGGTATTAGAGTCTGACTGAGGTTTCTTTCTTTACAACCTTATACAACCTTCTATATTAAACCTTTTTATAACTTTCACAAACATTTTTATCTACTCAGAAATAACCATCTTTAGAATAACTTAGTTCCTATCCTTGCCCTTCAAAATTGCATCTCCATGCCTTATGCCTTCTGTTACTAAAACCATACAATTTCTTTCCAATTTAATTTGAAATTTTAACTCTTAGAAACCTCAGTTTCCAATGATAAACAAAAAGTAAGCAGCCAGTATTCCTTATATTGACTTTTATAAACACATTTCATGGTAGAGAAAGGAGGGAGAAAAACTTTTGAGGGAGGCAAATTTGAATGAAGAGGCATAGTTAGGAGAAAGAGGCCTGGACTTCTTGCTGAAGTTAAAATCTTGTCTCCTCCTCTCAAGAACTAAACTTACATAGGGGATTGAGATGGTGATTGTAAAAGTCAAGTTGGAGGATACTATTATAGTTAAGAGATCTATCTGTGGGCCAAACCTCCTGGTTACCCAGTTTATATTGGAACAGGCCATATGGCAGCAGAAAATCAAGCACTTGGTCTTGATGTTGATAAGTCCCAGAGCCTTGAAGTTCTTAAGTAGAGATCCCAATGGGGTGTTCTTGTGTGGGGCCTATTGAATATTGACCATAGTGAAAAAGAAAAGAGAAGGATATCTCAGGGATGTGAACAAAGAGGGGTAGGGGAAGGATTTTTTAATCCTTTTCAGGGCATCCTCAATTCAAATGACCTAGAGATCTGCCATCAAAGTTGAGCATCCTGGAGCCTGAGGGTAGAGTGAGCAAAGGGTAGAGTGTCCCAGAGTCAGCCGTCCCTGAGTCTGAGAGCAGACTGAACTCAGCAGGGAAATGGTCAGAGGCTTCCCTTGCGGCCAATACCCTGGCACCCTGGCAAAGCGATTGGGTGCCAGGATTTACAACAGTGAGAGAGGGGAGGAGGAGTACTAAGATATCACTTTCAACAAAGCTAATATTTTCATCCCGAGATTCAGAGAGATTTACTGATTGCTGTGTAGGGGATGAGCAAGAGGCTGTCCACAGAGTCCAGAGAGATGGAAAAGGATTAGAATTCTCTCTCCAAACCTCACAGAGATGGGGTTAGAGGCTAAGCCTGGGATGAGCTTCCACTGCCCACTGCTCCCCTAGTTGCAAGTCTCAGGAGGCAAATGAGATGGAGAAATAGAGAATGTCCCCATAGGGGCCACCAAAATATTAGTGTGGCCAGTGACACAGACTGTGAAAGAATTCACAAAGAGAAGAAAATTCAGAGAGCAAAGTTTTATTCACTTTCCAAGAGAGTAAAGGGGCTTAAGTGTGGAGAGATACACCAGCAGTGAGATGCAGGGCTTTGAGTTTTTACTGGATTCTAAAAGCAGCGGTGGGGGCGGTTGCTGTTATGTGCCTGCTGGGCTATTAGGGGCATTGTAACACAGGAGGTTTCCACTGATTTTGCAGAACCTGCAGTTTGCTCTAATATTATCTTTTGCTTGCAGCTGTGGGGGGTGGTTAGTCATGTTCTGTTCTTGTTTTTCAACTTGCTTTCCAGCCCCAGGGAAATAAGCTCAGAAGAGTAAAATGGCAGACATGTTTAACATGGTCATAGGCTTGCTCAGCAAATGATACCTTGATAGCAAATGGCATGGGCTTTGTCCTTTCGCTTAGGGTGGAGGCTGGCTGCCTGGAGAACCCACCATGTGATTTCAGAACTGAAACTTTCAGTCTCATTCCCACCCTCCAAGGAGGAAAGAGAGGCTGGAGTTTGAATTAATTGACAGTGGCCAATGATTTAACCAATCATGACTATGGAATGAGGCCTCCATAAAAATCCTAGAGGATGGGGTTTAGGGTTTGAAGAGCTTCTGTGCTGGTGAACCCATGGAGGTACTGGGGGAATGCAGTGCCCAGAGAGCTCATGGAAGCTCCACACTACCCCCAGCCCCCCATACCTTGTCCTATGTATCTTTTCCATCTGGCTGTTCCTGGATTATGTCCTTTTAGAATAACCAGTGATCTAGAAACTAACAAGTTTCTCCGAGTTCTGTTGAAACCAGAAAAGTTGGCATGCATGCTGCCTGTTACCACCAGATCCAATAAGTAGACAAAGATTGAATCATTACAGGCGCTTTATTCAGATGGCTGGCAATCTGAGAAGATACAGGTTATGTATCCTAAGAGACTACCTTACATTTCATTTCAAGCCAACCTTTTTTATAAGAAAAAGTTCAGCTTAGGGGGTTGGAATTCAGAAAAAAAGAAAGTAATAGGTTTGGAATGCAGGGAAAATTGTAATCAGATAAAAGTTGCAGTCTGATCATTTCCCTAGCATCCTTTTATCTCTTGACCTGTGATTCTTTATCTGTATCCTGGGCCAAGTGTCTCTGCCTGGAGCACAAAGGCCCAGATACCATCTTTATTGCTTGTACTTCTCCTGGGGTGCAAAGGTCAAACAGCTTGTGGTCTCCTGCAGTCAGGGCAAGTCATACCTTCAGTTCCTGGGGCAATGGCTTTGTACATGCATTAATTACTAAGTATATTAACTATAACTTAAAACTAAAAATTTTATAACTCTTGAGTTTCCCCAACATTATAAGCCATTTTAGCAAATGAATCAAAACCAAGGAGCGAATTGTGGGAACCTCTGATTTATAGCCAGTAGATCAAAACTACTGATTGCAACCTAAATTTTGATTGACATCCTGAGTTGAGGGGATCATAGAAACTCCCAATCTTTAGCCAGGTGGTCAGAGCACAGAGAGCCTGAGGGTTTGCAGTTCATGTCTGAAGTGTGGGGGGCATGGGGAGTCTTGTAGGGCTGAATCCTTAGCCAATGGAATCTCCAAGGAGATAGCATCAAAATTAAGTTGAATTCTTTTTTTTTAAATGTATCTTATTGATTATGCTATTACAGTTGTCCCAATTTTTCCCTTTGTCCCCTTCTGCCTAGTACCCCCATTCCCTCCAGCAATGCACCTCCCAACCCCAGGTCATGTCCATGGGTCACGCATATATGTTCTTTGGCTTCTCCATTTCCTATACTATTCTTAACATCCCCTGTCTATTTCCCACCAATTTATGCTTCTTTATGCTTTTTTTTTCTTTTAAAGATTTTATTTATTTATCTTTAGAGGGGAAAGGAAGGAGAGAGGGAGAGAAATATCAATGTATGGTTGCCTCTTGTGCGTCCCCTGCTGGGAACTGGCCTGCAACCCAGGTATGTGCCCTGACTGGGAATCGAACTGCAATCCTTTGGTTCGCAGGTCCACGCTCAATCCACTGAGCTACACCAGCTAGGGCCAATTTATGCTTCTTAATCCCTGCACCTTTTCCCCTATTCTCACGCTTCCCCCTCCCAGCTGATAACCCACCAATTGATCAATGATTCTGTTCCTCTTCTGGTTGTTTGCATAGTTTGTTTTTTAGATTGAGTTGTTGATGGTTGTGAATTTGTTGCCATTTTAATGTTCATAGTTTTGTTCTTTAAAAAAAAGTCCCTTTAACACTGCATGTAAAAATGGCTTGATGATGATGAACTCCTTTAGCTTTACCTTGTCTGGGAAGCACTTTATCTGCCCTTCAATTGTAAATGATAGCTGGATAGAATAATCTAGGTTGTAGCTCCTTGCTTTTCATCACTGTGAATACTTCTTGCAATCCCTGCTAGCCTGCAAAGTTTCTTTTGAGAAATCAGTTGACAGTCTTATGGGAACTCCTTTATAGGTAACCCTCTGCTTTTCTCTGTTGCTTTTAAAATTCTCTGTTTATTTCCCTGGCTGATGTAGCTCAGTGGTTGAGTGCTGGCCTGAGAATCAAAGGGTCACTAGTTTGATTCCCAGTCTAGGGCACATGCCTGGGTTTCAGGCTAGTTCCCGTGTAGGGGACACGTGAGAGGCAACCACACATTGATGTTTCTCTCCCACTCTTTTTCCTTCCCTTCCCCTCTCTCTAAAAATAAAATAAAATAAAATAAAATAAATGATTCTTTGTTTATCTTTAACTTTTGGCATTTTAATTATGATGAGCCTTGGTGTGGTCCTCTTTGGGTCCAAATTGTTTGGCCTTTCTGTGCTTCCTGTACCTTTATGCCTATTTTCTTCACCAAATTAAGGAAGTTTTTTTTTCATTATTCTTTCAAATAAGTTTTCAATTTCTTACTCTTACTCTTCTCCTTCTGGCATCCATATGATTCAGATATTGCTACATTTGGAGATGTCTCACAGGCTCAAAACTATCCTCATTTTTTAAAATTCTTTTTTTCTTCTTGCTGTTCTTCTTGAATGCTTATTTCTTCCTTATGTTCCCAAATCATTGATTTTCATGTTGGCTTCATCCCCACCACTGTTGGTTCCTTTAGAGTTTTCTTTATTTCACTTAATGTAACCTTCATTTCTGCCTGGGTCTTTTTTATGTTGTTTCCATACTCAGTGTGATCTTTGAGCACCCTGATAACCAGTGTTTTGAACTCTGAATTTGGTAGCTTGATTATCTCCATTTCATTTCTTTCTTTTTTTAAAATTATTTCATTGTTGTTCAAGTACAGTTGTCTGCATTCATCCCCCACTACTCTCCCCGACCCCAGTCATCCCCACCTCTCTCCCCTGCTTCCACCCCACCTTGGTTTTGTCCATATGTCCTTTATTTGTTGTTCCTTCATTTATTTCTTTTTGTGGGGTTTTGTTCTGTTTTTTCCATTTGGGTCATATTTCTTTATCTCCTCAATTTGGCAGCCTCCTTGTTTGTTTCTGTGTATGAAGTAGACCTGTTTTGACTCCCTGTCTCAGTAATGTGGCCTATTGTAGAAAAGGCACCTGTAAAGTATGTGCAGTGGAGCCTTAGGTAATCACTAGGGCAGGGCAATCCACTTCACTGTATTGTGGGCCTATGCAGGGGGAGGGCCCAGAGAGGGGACAGTGCTGCTGTCTGGTTTCTGGAGGTTTGCCCTACACTCGCCTTGTTTCTAGTCACTTCACCTTCTCCCAGTATGTGACTGGTGCCCTTACAGCTGTTTCTCTGGTGCTAAATCCCAGAAGGGATAAATCTGTGTAAGTTCTAAGCCTGTGCGGGCCCTTTAAGAGGAATCCCCTGAAAATCCAGCAGTTTCTTCCATCGCCCCAACTCCCACTAATTTTTACAGCCAGAAACTATGGGGATATATCTTCCTGGTGCTGGAACCCTGGGCCAAGTCATCTGGCCTGGGTCTGGGATCCCTCATTTGCAGTGTATCCCTCCCAATTTTTATCCACCACACATGAATGTGGGACCACTCATTCTGCCACCTCTCTATGCCACACCAGGTCTCTGCCCCTCCTACCTGTCTGGATGAATGTGTCTTTAAATCCTTTGTTGTCAAAATTCCATACAGCTTGATATTCTGGTGGTTCTGTGTGATATTTGTTTTGACATCTAGTTGTAATTTTTTTCTGTAGTCGTGCAAGGAGGTGAGGCGTGTTTACCTATGCCTCCATCTTGACCTGGAGTCTTAAATTGAATTTTTGGATAACTTGCTGGTGTTCTGAGAATTGTTGGTGTAGGGGAACTTACCCACGTCCACCTCCATGTTGGAATTGGGTCTGGGAACACCAGAGACTCTCTAACAACCAGAATTATTATTCAAAATAATTTCATGCTATCTTCTTTAAGTAATTCCTTGTATGAATAATATTGATCTTCAGGCAGCTTCTCAATTTAGAACTCAGTGTAGAATGTGGCCCTATTATATAGTCATTATAATTTTTAAATGTTCACAACCTTTACCCCAAACTACCTGCTGTTGATGTAAGAACATGTAAACCTATAGAGAATTTTTATAAGAATTTATTTGAGCCAAACTGATGACAGTTTTGCACCTTTTTTTAATGGAAGGAAGATTTCATGAAGGTGGGAGAAACCAAGGATAGTTAACAATACTATGTGCCCCTTTGAGGGGTCTGGAAAAGAGGATTGCTTCTGACATTTCAAAGGTGTGTTAACCTAGATGCACAAAAGCAATGGACAGAGCTTGTTTAAGTCAAAGATATCCTTTTACTATAAAAGTTATGTGCTTGGGGCATATAATTTTACCACCTATCATCATCTGCCCAGTTAGGAATTTATGATTGTATCACCCTGTGAGGCCACTTTCCATCACTGGACTTGTCAGTTTTTTAAGTGCTTTTTTTTTAACAGAACACTTTTCTTGTCCACACAGCTAAATGTTTTTTGGTTAAGGAATAGCAGCTAATTTTTAGATATTTTACATAATATTACCATTGTTAAAGTAATCAAACAAGGAGAATGTTATACTGAGCTGACTCAAATGGCTTGGTAGCCTACCTAAGCAATCTGAAGCAATCTAAAGCAAGCCAGCCAGAGTCAATTTTTGTAACTGCCTCAAGGTTAAAAAATCGAGACCTGAGACCTGCCAGTCACAAAGTCGATTAGGCTCTTGCAGATAAGGCAAACTAACCTATCAAATCAAATAATTTCTTTGCTTGCTTCTTCTTGTTCTATAAAAACTGCTCTCCTAGCCATTCTTGATTTGGCACTGCCCAACTGAATTGACGTTTGTTCAAATAAGCTCTTCAAAATCTTAATGGATCTCAGTTTATCTTTCATCATCATTCAGATATTCTCAATTTATAGTTTTTTTTCCATGAGTAAATAAAGACCAACACTTCTTCTTTGGTTAAAGTGTTTTATGCCACTAAGAATTACATAAGCATGTATACATTAGTTATTTATGCCACAAAATAGGTACATTTATGGAGCATATTGCTAGTAGGTATTGTATAATGATCAAAATTCCACATGTTTTTAAGAAGAATTCAGGGAAATTAAGTAATAAGAAATCCTAAACTTCAATTCTGTAGATGTGGTCAACCTTTTCAGGCAAAGTCATGGCAAATGCTTTATGTAAAGTCTTTGCTACCACTGTTAGGATAAGTATTCTAACTAGCCAAGGGAATCATTGACTTATATGGCACTTTAGGAGTTTCATATCTTATCTTTAAACTTTACATCTGGTTGAATAACTACTGCTATTAATAAATTATCCCCTGGGCAGGTAGCATAGTTGGTTAGAGCATCCTCCCAATACACTAAGGTTGTGGGTTCAATTCCCAGTCAGGATATATAGAAGAATCAACCAATGAATGCATAAATAAGAGAAATAACAAATTGATCTCTCTTTCTCCCCCTTCCCCTCTCACTCTAAATAATAATAATAATAATAATAATAATAATAATAATAATAGTTTCTATCATCAACACTATATTTTAAGCACTGTGCTAGGTGCCTGTCACAAATTATCTTTATTCTTTACAAAACAACAAAAACCTCATGAGGCAAGTATTGCCAGTCTTGTGTTACAGAAAAGGAGACTAAAACCTAGAAAGATTAAATTGCTTGTTTGCAATCACTGCTAGGGAGTGGCAGAGCTGGGTTGGCAAATCAGTTGGCCTTCTACACAGACCAGGTTTCTGACACAGTATTGAATTCAATATGATAGTTTAAATGACACTTCCCTCCTAATTTTAATTTCACTATAATTTTATGATAAATATACTTATGCTATTAACTTATTAAAGAAATAAGTAATGCAATACAGACTTTAAAATGAACAGTGCCATGATAATTTACAGAAACTTGTCTGAATTTATTTACCCCTTTTGACAAAAATTTTAAGCTTAACTGCACACAAAAATGTTATCAGAGACTTGGCACTTTTTTCTTAAAAACTTCCTTTGAACAAATAATGTCTTTATGTCTCACATATAAAAGTAGGGTGGAAAGGAGAAGTCTGGGTTTTTTAGACCTAATATTGATGAAATTTCTTTAAATGTTTTATTTCATTTAAAATGGCACAGATATGATATATTCTAAATAATGAAGTCACTTAAACCATTTAAGCCATTTTGAAATACCCTAAGGGAAAAAAAAGTAATAGGCAAAAACTCTTATCAATTGAAAGTGTTTCTACTCAATTTTATTGATAAAAAGAATTAAAGTCAACACATACTCAACATAAAAGAGAACTTTAAAAAAAGATTTTATTTATTTTTAGAGAAAAGGGAAGGGAGGAAGAAAGAGAGGGAGAGAAATATTAATCAGTTGCTTGCACATAACCCAGGCATGCACCCTGAGTGGGAATTGAACCAGTGACCTTTTTCTTTGTGGGTTGACACCAACCATCTGAGCCATACCGGTCAGAGCAAAGAACTTCTTGCCTTGGCTGGTGTAGCTCAATTGATTGAGTGCGGACCTGCAAACCAAACGATCATAGTTCGATTCCCAGTCAGGACACATGCCTGGGTTGCAGGCCAGGTTCCCAGTAGGGGGCATGTGAGATGCAACCATACATTGATATTTCTCTCCCTCTCTCCTTCTCGTCCCCTCTAAGGATAAATAAATTTTTTTAAAAAAAGAACCTCTTTAAGTGGATTCTCTAAGCTGCAGAAATGTAAGCCTCTCTGTGATATGGATTCTTTAGAAGATCTTTTTAATCTCTTACATTAATTAGTAAACAAATATTTACTGAGGCCAAACAATTGCAGCATCACAACTAATACATGTGAAATACACAATAAAGAATAGGATTTTTGCTTTGATGGTTAAAGAGCTGACAAATAGGAGCTGGATAAAGAAAGTAAATAATTAGTAAATAAATTATTAGTAGAGTAAAAAAAAATGCCACTTTAAAATGGAATTGGAGCTTCCATCCCAAAGGAACTACCTTGCATGTCTTATGCCTCAAACTTTTGGAGTGTTAAAACAGAGCAAAATAACCTTTGGGCTGGGTCAACATTGTATCCCAAAGAACTGTTTATAGAGATGATGAGAAAGCAGATATTATTACTACCAGACTGATAACTATCTGACTAAAAATAAAACACTCTTTAGAATAAACATCACTATGTTATGTTACCTGCACCAATGGAAATGCTTTCCTTCTACTGATGTAATCATCCCCTTTTCCTTTCTCGTAAATACCACTTGCCTTAGACTCCTAATTGGAATACTATCTGGTATTCTGCCTGAATCAGTGCTTCCTGAATAGCTGTTCTCTTCTCTCTCTCTCTGATCTCAAGTAAGTGCTTGTTACCTCTCACTTAAAAAATAAATTTATTGATTTTAGAGAGAAAGAGAGGGAGGGTGGGAGATAGAAAAAGAGAATGGGAAACATGGATTTGTTGTTCCACCTATCTATGCATTTATTGGTTGATTCTTGAATGTACCCTGACCATAGATGGAACCCGCAACCTTGGTGTATTGGGGCTGTGCTCTAACCATCTGAGCTACCTGTCCAGGGCTGTTGCCCCTCACTTTGAAAGGCATCTTATTTTTATTTTTAAAAAAAGATTATTTATTTATTTTTAGGCAGAGGGGAAGGAGAGAGAGAGGGAGAGACAAACATCAATGTGTAGTTGCCTCACATGCCCCCACACTGGGGAACTGGCCTACAACCCGGGCATGTGCCCTGACTGGGAATCAAACCAGTGACCCTTTGTTTCACAGGCTGGTGCTCAATCCACTAAGCCACACCAGCCAGGGCTGAAAGGCCTTTTATTTTCAGGTTAACAATAGGGTAAAGGAAACATAAAAATAAATTATTAATATTAATTGCTAAGAATGTAACATAGAATTATGAGGTATGCTAGTAGTAAATGTTGAAAGGCAAAAATGAAGAGTAGTGCCTAAAATTTCTTTCCCTCTCTGTTCTCAGATCTTTTCCTCAAAGACCCAAAAGACCTCTTCAACCATAGGCCCTTCATTAGTTTCCTAGGGCAGCTATAACAAACTGGGTGGCTTACAACATTAGAAATGTATTTCCTCACAGGTCTGAAGGCTAGAAGTCCAAAATCAAGTGTCAGCAGGGCCATGCTCCCTGTGAAGGCGCCAGGGAAGGATCCTTCCTTGTCACTTCTTACCTTCTTGCTGCTGTCCACAAGCTTTGGCATTTCTTGGCTTGTTATCTCTGCCTTTACTGTCACATGGCTGACTTCCTAATAAAATATTGGTCCCATAATTTATATAATAGTTGTATAAAAAGTAAAGGTCATGAAGTTAATTTGTTCAAATGTTGCTTATTGATGGGGTGCAATATCAGAAAATGTTTGAACATCAGGTTGTATGTTAAAACGCACATCCCCCAAATTGAACCCACTGAAAAGGGTTGGGTTGGGACCTGATGAACTGCATTTGAACCTAAATAATATGTGTTTCTAATTAAAGTTTGAGAGTCTGAGCCAGGGATGGTAAACTCAAATTCTCCTAGGAGCCAGGAAAATGATACTGATGATGACAACACTGATTACAAACATATACAAATATCTACTATGTGCTCAGCAATCTTCTAGGCACTTGAGTTATTCTGACTCATTTAATTCTCTCAGTAACTCATTGTCAAGGATACTATTACAATTCCCATTTTGCAGATGAGGAAATTGTGGCACAGATAGAATACATTACTTCTCCGAGAGCACAAAGTAGTGTACACAAGATTCAAACCAAGAGCAGCCTGGCTATACTACCTATCCTGAACGTCATTGTGTGAGGTTTCTGGCAAACCAGAGGATGTATGCTTGTGTGGAAATGAGGTTCCAATGTGGTTAGATCTTATGCTTTTTATTTTTTATCTGTTTATTTATTTTTTATAATTTACTTTTCTTAAATAAGGTTTTTTAAATTTATTGATTTTTAGAGAGAAAAAGGAAAGGAGTGAAACATTGATTTGTTGTTCTATATATTTATGCATTCATTGGTTGTTTCTTTTTTTCTTTTTCATGGAAAATACTGTATTTATGAACAAAGGAAGGACAGCTACAAGCCCCTCCCAGAACACACCCATGAAAAATCTTAACAGCAAATTCCTGTCTTCCTCAGCACTATCAGTATACTATGTTGAAACCTGGCAGGAGCGTGGGGACCTGCTAGAGAAAACTGGCAGTAAGTTAGTCATGAGTTCATGAGTACATGCACATGCACGTAGCAGGACAGAGGCTGTACATTGTCCTTGTGCATGACTGCCTCCATCCGCCGTCCTCACCCTGACAGCAGCCTAATACTTCACACCTACATCATTTTATGTGGCTGTGAATCCAGACAAAATGTGTTTCTCCCAATAGAGTAGCTGTGGTCTGGCAACATGGCAAAGATAACAGCTGTAGTAGGGAGATAAGATAGATGACTGGAGAATGGCTTGCATCAACCAGATAGCCTTAATTTTTTTTCTTTGTTAAATAACAGGCTGGTGACAGCTATGATGGCTCAAAAGTGATGTGATTACGCCCTGGCCTGTGTGGCTGAGTTGGTTGCATCATCATCCTGCACACCAAGAGGCTGAGGGTTAAATTCTAGGTCAGGGGATACACTTAGGTTGCAGGTGCAGGTTCCATCCCAACTCCCATGGTGTGTATGAGAGGCAACCAATAGTTGTTCCTCTCTCTTTCCTGCTCTCTCTTTCTTTCTCTGTTTCCCTTCCTCCTTTCCTTCCTCTCTCTCTCTAAAATCAATAAACATATTTAGGAAAAAAGTGACATGGTTCCAATTCTGTTAGTACCTTGAAAAAAGTTCCATTGCTTACCTCCCAGGTACTGAGTTCAGATCCCTTGGTTGACATCCTAGACACCAAAGCTTCAACAGATGGAGGTCATTCTTGCAGCTGTGATCCTGCCTTCTTGACAAGGCCTCATTGTCTCTCCCACACTAAAGACTTCACATTTCCAGCGTTCCTCTCAGACCTGGGCTGGACCTCATCTACAGAGTCTGAGCCGCCCAAGGTGTTGGGCGGGCCAACTTCCCAGCAGGGTGTCCAAAGGACCCAATTCTACACATTGGATTTAGGGATTGAGTTGAGGGAGATCTCCATGAGCTCTGTCTGCATGCGCAGGTATTCACCGATGACCACCCTGACTACAATGCTTAAACCAGCCAGCAGGTCAGCGCCGGATGGAAACGAGAGCTGTAGAACCAGCAGCCCAGGAAATGAAAGAAATAGACAGTGACAGTGAATTCCAGACACTACCTTCTCTTGTCCAATGAAGTGCAGCAAAGCCTAGGGCACAGATGAAGGCCTTGAGGATGAAGGACAGCTTGGAGACCCTGCCTGAAGGGGTGGAACATCTGGTCCTGCCAGCGGCTGCTGCATACCAGTCTGACCACCAGTCGCAAGCCCAGAGAGCGGTAATAGACTGTCTGCATAAGGACGATCTGCGACAGGATCAGCAACACATACCACACACAGCTGCAGAAATGGCCCGCCATGCAGGGTCCATGGTGGCCCAGCCTCAGTGCGGGGCCTGAGTCAGGCGGGCTGGCACCTCCTGCTCTCAGAAGCTCATTGGTTGATTCTTGTTTGTGCCCTAACCGGGATCTGGATCCAACTGCAATCTTGGTTTATGAGGAGGATGCTCTAACCAACTGAGCTTCGTGGCCAGGGCTTAGATCCTATGCTTTTAATGGAAGATGAATATCTGAATTCATTTACATAAAATCTTTGCATGTAGCTAACAGAATAACTTTATCAACATTGGTTCTCTGAATACACATTTTACTATCCTCTATTTAGAAAGCTAAGCCAGTATTTTCCAGATTCCTTGGCAACTAGAATTCTGGCTGTGAATCAGGTCTTGCCAACTAGATGCAGTAGAGAAAGGTAAAAGGTAGAAATGAGATGGAACCATTTTCTTTTTTTTCTTTAATTTTATTTGTTTATTCAGCAAACATTGACCCATTTTAAAAAATAATATACTGATATTTTCTTTCTTCAGCATCTATTCTGTCCATATATCTTGGTCATTTATTTATTTTTTATTTTTTATTTTATTTTTTACTTTTTTTTTATTGATTATGCCATTACAGTTCTCCCATTTCCCCCTTCATTCCCCTCCACCCTGCAAACCCCCTCCCACCCACACTCCCCCTCTTTAGTTCATGTCCATGTATCATAAGTTCTTTAGCTTCTACATTTCCCACACTACTCTTGCCCTCTCCCTGTCTATTTTCTCCCCACCATCTATGCTACTTATTCTCTG
>PVKM010014150.1:0-29398 GCA_004027735.1 Carollia perspicillata
AAAACAAGAATATAATGTTTACCAGGGGGACAAAAAGAACAGAATTATCTGGAGGGCGGGCCCCTTGTGGTACAGGCTTCCCCCACTAGATGGGTGTTCTAGGAACCCCTCTGTATCAGCGTACCAGCTGGTGTCATTGTGAGAGGCTGTGTGCAGCCTCAGTGATTTTTTTGAAGACCGTCAATTCCTTTGCCCATTTTATTATGGATGATTTACGAGCACACCTGCCCACACTGTGCTGAGTGTTCAGCAGTTTTTTACTAAAAAATAGCATGACCCTATGCCTCACCCTCCCTATTCACCCAGTCTCACCCCAAGTGACTTTTTTTTGTTTTCCCAGATGAAAAAAGTCCTCAAAGGGAAATGTTTTGCTAATGTGGAAGGGGTGAAACAAAGAATGCAGAAGCATTAAAGGGCATCAAAATCAACGATTTCAAAAGCTGTTTTTGAGCAGTGGGAAAAATGTCTCAATAGGTGCAGTGCATCACACAGAGAGTACTTTAAAGGTGAGTGAAGTTCAAACATGTAAGAACAAATATGCAATTTTTAATGAATAAACTCCAGGGTTATTTTGGTCCCCCCTCACAGTACCACTGACTATTCTTAAAGTCAAAAACAAAACAAAACAAAACAAAACAAAACACTGACATGCGGCCCAGATTGGCACAGATCCACATCCATCGGCACATTATTCATGTTCAGCTTTGACACATAACCCTAGGATTTTCTAAGACCTCCGTCCTCTTTTAAAATTGAAAGCATAATTATCTTTCAGTTCCACCTTAATCTCCAAATAATTCAGCCAGCCTTAGTTCCTAAGAAGGAATTAAAGATCTGTTCCCACACCTTGCAAACAATCTTCCTATCAGCAGGCCCCAAACACAAGCTGCAAAACCACAATGATATTGTTGCTTTTTTCCCCCTCTCCCTGTTATATGTGTGCACACTAAGAGGATGCACATTTCCTAGTAAGGCGAGGACCCTCAAGTCCTCCCCCAGAGACCCACACGCACAGGAGACATAAAGGGGAGTGTGTGTGTCGGGGAGTGAAGGGGGTGAACTGTGTAATTTTAAATTTGTAGCCACAGGAAGTACTGGTCCGCTAGCCTCAAGCCGGCTGACCTGATTCTGTCACGTTGCTTGTGAGGGGCAGCCAGCCTATCACAGCCAACTTTTGTGGAACCCTCACTATGTGCCAGGCACTGTGTGTGGCATCTCCTCTAACTTCCACAGGCAAGAACTGCTCCCTCCTCCACGTGGAGTTTAGGAGGCTGAGGCTTAGAGAGTTGAAATGAATTGCCCAAGTCTGCATGGCTATGACCAGCAATTCAAGTCCAGGTATAACTGATTCGAAAGCCCAGTCGTCTCACGTTACACTGTACTGTGCTGGTCTGTCTGGTTACTGGTCTTCTTCACTCAGACTGCGAACGCCCAGAGGCCACACCACGACTCCCCTCTGTAGCTCAGTACTTTCTCCAGTCCCTGATGCAAATCAGATATTCAGGAAATATTTACTGAACTGAAGCTTAGTATTTTTAGATTTATTGTCTCCTTTTCCTAAATCTTCACTAAAGGAGATAATTGTGTGACTAGGAAGTCCCCACTTACTATTAGCACGATTTCCAGCCATGCAGCCCAAACCCCAGGTTTCCTCCACAGGAACAGATCCCTCAAGCCCGTTCCCCTCCCCCACACCTCTCACACTCCTTTGTGAACAAGGACACATGTTTACTCTGCCCGTCCAAGTCAGCAAGGTACCTGAAAACTCAAGACCTGTACCTGCCACAGAGACACACATACCACCCTGACATCCCTCTGGAAAGTTCTTCCTTCTGCTCCTTCTGTGGAAAGGTGCCCTCTCTGGTGCGCTAGGCGACAGATTGGTGCTCCACGCATGAGGAGAGTCGTACCTGCACTTCAGTGTCTCCTCAGCACGGTTTACAGCAATAAATAATCACAGCTTCTACCTTCCAGCTCTTCTGGACTTTCGGTTGGCTGTTTAGTCCCATTTTTCTAAGCAGATTGAAGGGACCCTACAGTATGCTGAGAAGAGTAATGTCACAGCAACATTTTGGCGCAAAGAAAATGCTGATTCTGGAGTTTCTACAAACTCTCCTTTTTCTAGTTGTTTTTGGGTTGCTAAGGAGATTATTCTGACATTGCCTTTGGTTGCTTTGAGAAAGGATACTCATTCTCAAGGTAAACATATATTCCTACTCCCAAACTTAAAAGTTTTACTGTGCACTACTATATAGTACCAAATATAAATACCACTTAGGCAAACAGATAATTTATGTTGTGTTCAATGAAAATTCCTTATCTTGTTCCTAATCTGAGAGGACTTTATTGATTATGTTCCTGTATCCCTGTATTGGTAATGCTCCTGAGAAGCATTACCATTTTTCTTCAAAACATCAGCATGATTCTGGACTATCCAATATACAGATTGAAATACTAGCAGACGTTTATTAAACACATTCTACGTGCCGGGTTCTGCACTAAGCACTTTTAATACACTACCTTGCTGAAGCCTCATACCGTGACTGTCAGCAAAACTTCTACTGTTTTCTACATTTTAAAGACGAAGAAAATGAGGTTTGCAGAGAGTAAGAAACCATTCTGGGTCTCCACAGTTAATATGTAAACAAGTTGGGATGTGAACTCAAGTTGGCTGAATGCCCAAATCCACGCACTGCCTGAGCCTGTCCCAATCCGCCCACAGCTAGAGAACGCGCACGAAAACGGGGCCGGGAACCCAAAGGTGAGGTGAGGCCCCAGTCGTGGAGTTCAACTGGACTCTGTTTGGTGGGGGTTTATTTGCTCATTCACTTTTCACCAGGCAGCTTTTTAGCACCTATTAAATGCAGGACTCAACTTTTGTACTTGGAATATACTATTAGCGCCTATTCTGGCCCATGAAGGATGTAATAGGTTTATACTGAATGAATGGGACTCGAGCTTTTCAGGGAGAAGTTTCAGCAGTTATTTTTCTAGATTGTGGCAAATGAACAATCCTAATGTCCCCTTCTGTTTTGCATATATAATGAGTTAAAACAGCAGTGAGTTTTTAAATGACATATTTTAAACTTTCATAACCATTAACTATTTTCTCAGAATCATAAATATGATTTTTATGACTTACGTTAATTTAAAATAATTATACTTTTCCCCTCAAACTAAGGCAATACAGTCCCATGAAATAATGGCTTCACCATGCACCTGTATGCATGTCAGGTTTCGGTTCTGAGAATGGAGGTTTCAATAAAACACACATTCTTGAGTGAATGTGAAGGCCAGCGACATAATTCTTGCAAACTACACTGAGATTCTCCAGTGAAACCAAACTCCTAGGAACGAAGCCTTAATCTAGACAGAAGATACACGCTAGCATCGGAATGATGCTGCCCCCCCCAAAGCCCAGTGGCTTCCACAACATGAACACCGCAGCTGGGAGACCAGCGGGTCCTCCAACGTTAGTGCGCCAAGGTGCAGAGGGGACACATCACATCTCTTTCACAACCCCCATTCCAAAGCTGTGACTCATTCACGTACATGTTTCGGTTTACACCCTGGTCAGTTCCTGATGAAAGCTGTGTGTTCACTTTCCACGTTAAAAAACACTTTCCTAAATATTAATGCTGATATCCTATTCGAAGTAAGAATGTCAGCGACGAGAACAGACTCAAGAAATTCCTGCTTTCCTTTTCTTTCCTTACTTTTTAAATACAAATACTGTAAGACTTACTTCTGATTGTCTTACAGCTCAATTGATAAGGTGTGTTCCTTTTTTTGTTCCAGAAAATTTAAAAGCAACTAATTTAAATATGCAAAATTATCTTGAGTTGTTCATACGTGAACTTAAAAGCCGTGCAACACAGGAAAATTAAGTAATTATGCCTCCAAGTTATTTACTGCAATTAAGCTCATTTATCATATGCAAATTAGTGCAAACTGGTCTCATTAGTTACTAAATTACTCAATATGAGCTGAACAATGTAGCACTCCAGTTTGTAATGAAAAATCCCTGTAGAGGCAAGCAGTATCAATTAAGCTAATTTGCATATGCAAATATATTCACTAACTTTCTCTTTTTCTATATTTAGTTTTATATTTTCTTACCATTCTGGATCAGGGAGAAACTATAGGGTCACTCACCTCTCACTTACTTTTAACTCACCTTTCTTTCATAGCTAAAAATGCCTCTCTTATATGGAGTTACTTTATTTTAGCACTAATGTCCAGCAAGATACCACTCTGCCAACAAGAGCCATCAAGACTAAGAACAAGCAACTTTCCCAGAGATGGTACTTTCTTTTATACTTGTAAGTTCCAATAAAGCAGTAAATAACGGTGAAATTCCAATTCATCAAAAAAATAGAAACTATTATCTCATGCAAGAGGTCTTTTTGATGATAACACTATGATCAAATGCAAAATGAATATTGACTTGGCTAGGCAGCATCTTTAAATAATAATTTATATTTTTGTATTAGCTTTTGAGCTGTTTTAGGTATTGTTCAGTTTTCTTTTTCTAGATGTTTGAATTGTACTAGTTCGCTTTTTATTTTCTCTCACTGAATGAGGTTAAAGACGAAGCTGACAGTAGATCTGGCATTCCCTATTCCACACCCCAACGCAGTTCTAAGTCCCTTTCCTATACATCCAAACGACCTTCTCTGTAGAATCTTCTTAGTCTTCTACAACTGACTGAGTCTCAGCAACACTGCAGCTATAAATACTTGAATAATAACAACATACTTTTTATTTCCTTCCATCAACCACAAACATTTAAATATATCTAGTAGAGAATTTACATGGTTTCTTTTATCTATCAATAATGCTTCAGGACCAAAAGAGAATACAAACCAACTTGTCGTGATTCCAGGGTATATACCCTTAACTAAACTGCAAAATACAACTAAAAACGAAAACACAGAAATTTAAATGTAATTCTTGATCTAATCTTTTTTCTAAATCTGATCTGTTAACATCCTCTTTTAAACCTAAGCTCGCTAATTCATTTGTTTATTTATTTATCTCACCTAAGGACATTTTTTTCATCGCTCTTAGAGAGGAAGGGAGAAAGAGAAGCATGAATTGGTTGTCTCCTGTATAAGCCTGGACCAGGGATCACACACACCCGTACTGGGGATCTTACCCACAACCTTTCAGGTACTGGACAACGCTGCAACCAACTGAACCCCACAGGCCAGGGCTAAGTTACTCTTTTATTTGTGGAAGGCATTAAGGGAACGAAAAGCCACCTGATTGGAAACAGACATTTCATTAAGACTATGTTGTCTTTCATTCAACCCACACAGATATCTTATAATTCTGTATACCAAAGAGAAAAACATAGCCACATGAGTTCCTTTCTTCTCCACCATTTAAAAAAAACATACACTTTTTAAACTGTTCTGCTAAGGTGACGACCATGTCTATGTATTCTACAAGAGAGCTGCTCTACTAGTAAACGAGCCTTGCAAACAGTTAGTTCCCTAGTTGTGCTGCGGAGGACAGGCTGTCACCCAACCATTCTGCCTAGCCTTTTCTAATCCACCCGCAGCCAGAGAACCAAGGGTATTATGATCTGGGAGTGTTCTTGGTGGTTTTCTCTTGGTCTTCCTTAAAGGGTCTGCCCACAGTAGTCTCTCTCTGTTGGGACTTGAATGTTCTAAAAGCAATACAAAAAACTTCCTCAACACCCAGAAATAATGCAGGCTCAGTTACGTAGATATGAGGGGGTTCACACAAGATAGGCAAGCTCGAAACTAAAACATGAATACCATACTTTTGTTGTTACCTCTGTTTAGGGCATTTCTTATAGAATATTAGAATATAATTTTTCTTCTCCCAAGATTTAGTTAAATAATTACACTCATACCATTTACTGATAAACATGGGGGCAGTTATTATGTGTATATTATCTAACTCACAAAAATTGATTTATTTTAATATCCAAACCTAGTTATGGATAAAAGTCCTCCTTTGCTCACTTTATAACTATGAATAGCTATCAGTAATGATACGTATTACACCATGTCAGTAATGTAACATACACAATATCTACCTGCAGTTCACCACCATGCGCTCACGAGAATACAAATGTTAACTGTAAAAATCTCCACATATAAGGCTTGATTTCATTGCTTTGTTTTAATGCCTGTGAGGTGAGTAAAGTGGCATTACTATGGAGCATGCAAAAACAATACTGACATTTTATATAACAATTATACTCATAAGTATTATTTACAGCATAAAAAAAAAAACTTAAACCCTTCTGCTAAGGGCAAGCAAATAATTAAAGCACTCCATTCATAAATCTGCACCTCAGGCAAAGTCATTCCACTAGTTAATTTTATGAGTTACAAAGATATTTGTTACCATGTTGTGTTTCATTAACTTTGAGAAAGTAAAATATGAACATTCTATCTGGTCTCCAAATTGGGAAAGTCAATATGGATACCCTTTTTTTCATATCAAGGATATCATGAAGTAGGAACAGTAATTCCTTAAGAGGGCTTTCAAAGCAGGAACCATATTAGTGTTTAGTCACACATACTGTAGTCAGGAAAGATCCTACATAATGACCCAGAGTTCTTGAATTTTGTCTTAGCTTTTCACAAAAAAACAAGTGCCCATCTTGACCCCTTACCTCCTGGCTCCTCATCTGGTTAATAAAGTCAAAGGAATAAACAGGCAAGCAAAAACACAAACAGAGACACTGAAATGAAGAACAAGCTGACAGTAACCAGAGAGGAGAGGGGAGAAGGATAATACAGAAGAATAGGGTAAGGGACATCAAGGACCATGTATAAAGGACACAAGGATAAAGCCAAAGGTGGTAGGGTCAAGGGTGGGAGGTGAACATGGGTGGGGCAAGGGGGTGTGGTGGGGTGCAAATGGAGACAACTGTACTTGAACAACAATAAAAAATAAAATAAAGAGAATACGGTGAACTAAAATACCTTGACTCAGACCCAATGCATATACTTCACAGTCTCCCAAGTTCAAGGCTGACATAAGCTGAACCCTAAACTCTCCTGCGGAAGCTGCCCCTGTTGTGCAATTCATCAATGAAACAGCTCCTGGTTCACTAGGGCTACAAGAAGGGTCACAGTCAGCAGTGAAGTTTCCACGTGCATGATGAGAACGGTGGCCCTGGCACTGCATGGTACACAGCCTGGGAAATGGCCTCGCCTTCCTACACTGGTATCGGACCGTTAAATTGGAAGATAACTTTGCAACAGTTGATTGTCTATTAATAGAATCACCATTAAGTGTATTTTCGCCCTCTCAGTAGGAACAAAGCCAATTTTAAAGGATCCTGTAAACTTTCTAAATTTTCCCAAGAGAATATATAGCTAATAAGATGTACACTGCAAAAACACAATGCAGTCACAGAATGAGTACCAAAAATGAAGGAGTCCATCTTCAAGTCCCACCCCAACTCTCTACACCAAGGGGTCCTTAACATGCTCTTCCATGAAACATCACAGGGGGGCACAGGTAGCAGGAACGCTTGGCACCTGGTACAGGAAGTCATGGGCATTTCCTGAGCCCCGCCCTGGTATTCAGACCTGACCCCTACTTTACCTTCCAGATTCCATCAATTCCCTATCCCGTTCACTCCAAATATAAATTCCCTTCTTTTTATTATCATTGTCTTTAAAAATGTCCTCATCATTTGTGGGAAGTTATTATAATCTAATGGTAAGTATCCCACATTCAAATTCTCACTTAACTAGTGAGAACTTGTGAGCTTGAGTTGGTTATTGAAATTTTCTGTCTCAGTTTACTCAGTTTTAAGAGGTACACAACCATAACACCTAAATAATAGGTACTTATTGTAAGTATTTAGTAATACTCACGATAAGTGAGAGATCTTAATACATGGAGAGAATTTAATACATGGAGAGATCTTTTATATGAAGAGAACTTAACACATGGAATATTATACAGACTAAAAATTCAATAAACATAAACTAAAATCAACCCAAACTAGGCTCTTTCTAATTGAAACACACCCACCTACAAACACACGACACACAGACACACAGACACACATGCATACCCCTCACTAGGTATTTGCATTAGAAATGCAAATTTACAGTTGAAACCTATGTGATTTTATTAACCAATATCACCTGAATAAATTTAAATTAAAATAATTTGAACATGCATACACGAAGAAAGAAATGCAAATTTATACATATAAAGAAAATATTTAATGGCAGAAAACTGGTTTAATAAATTCTGATACGTCCGTGGAATGGAACACTATATTACTATTAACAATATGAAAGCTTAGCCTTTCTTAATATAGACATGACCACAAGATAATGATTTTTAAAGAGCTGACTGCTAAACAGCATATAATTAGCAATGTTCGAGCCCATGAACCTTGGAAATATACTCTAACAACACGAAAAACAAGACTCTCCCATCACGCTAACTTCCTCTCTCTCACCCTCCCGTTATCACAAATATCCGAACACTTTTACCTTGTATCACTCTTTACGTTTGTCTCCTGCACCCAAGACCTCACTACGACTGTGCCAATGGACAAAACCTATGGCATCTCTTTGGTATTTATCCTACTGAAGGATTTACTCTTTGCCACCTTGATATTATCAATGCTCCTCCCTTAAGCAAAGTCAAATCCTGAGTTTTCCTCTTACCTTTCTTTCTACTCTTTCCTCATATTTTACTTGCATCTTAAGCGATGATATACACAGGGGTTGCCTCTCCTCAGCCCTCTTCTCTCATTGCTCCACATGGTTTCCATGGGTCTGCAACTCACTGCTTGATTTGAACTCTCATTCATCTATATACTAGTGATTAGTAAGCCCTGGTCCTATTTTCAGCCCTAGGCTTGACCTTGTTCTAGAGAATCAGACTCGGGTTTCCAATTGCTTACCTCCTATCAACTTTGCTATTTAAGAGAATATCCCATTTACCTGCCTCTCAGGTATAGAGGCTGGTTACTAACCTAGAAGACCTGTGGTCATTATTAACTCCTGTGACCCTCTAGACTTTCACTTCTAACACTTCAATCTCAATTCCATACCTGTCTCTCCATTCATAGAGACTCTATGATAGAGAAGATATTCTCTACTATAGAGAGTCTGGGAATACTATGATAATTTCCTAAATGGTCTCTACATTAGCCTCTAACAACTCAAAGACTTTCTAGGTACTATATTTGGGTAATAACTCTGGAAACAAATCAAATGCTTATTTCTTGTACAAAAACCTTCTTCATGGGCTCCTCACTGATTACAGCATCCTGGCTTGGTTCGCTGGGGCTGCCACAATATGGCTCGTGTAGCTTCTCCGTCTCTGTCTTACGTGCTCTCCTGTGCACAGGGAGCTGCCATCAGCTTGAACATCTTAACAGTCCCCAAACACGATCTATTATAAGTTTCCCCGTGCCTTTTCTCTGACACTTCGATTACAATATTCTTCAATTTTCACCCTGGCAGGTGTGGCTCAGTTGGTTGGAGTGTTTTCCTATAAACCAAAAGGTTGTGGGTTCAGTTCCTGGTCAGGACACATACGCGGTCAGGGTGTATCAGAGGAAACCCATCCAAGTCTCTCTGTCACACCGATGTTTCTCTCCCACACTCTCTACCTCCCTTCCCCTCTCCCTAAAAGCCACAAGCGTGTCCTGGGTGAGGATAAAAAACACATACATATTCTCCAGCCTTGCCTAATAAACCTCTATTTATCTATCAAAACTTTGAGAAGTCTTTTTGGATGTTTTGTGGCAAACTCAGAGCCTCACTCCTTTGTGGGATGCATCTCACTTGATGAGACCTACTGGTGCCTCTCTGCCCAAATGATCGCAAGCTGGTTAAGGACAGCAACCCTGTGCCTCTTACAGTGAATTCTGTGTTCTTACCCAGTATTTGATTTTTTTGGATAACTATAATAAACTGTGAGGTTAGAAACCATGTTGACCACATAGGCTTTTATGATATTTGCAAATGAAGGAAGGATAGCAGGGGAAAGAAAGAATTCATCCCAATCCCCTTGATTCAACCACATTGAACCATGGACCCTCCTGAAGGGAAATGTGAAAATCCTATTATCCTTGCGGACCACTGAGATACTGCAGATCAGGTACAGACAAGGGCCTATGGGCCCTGCGGCCCCCGTGCAAGGAGGAAAGATAACTTGTCAGTTAGCTGAGCGAGGGCCGTCTTGTTACAACTACATCCCGAGGCCTCCCTGCCCATAATGCCCGTATTTCATTTAAGGAGGACATGAAGCTCTTCCATTCCACAGCCAGTGGTGTCAGAATCAAACAACGAGAAGATCTAGTTTCCATGATTATTCCAGGATTATCTAGTGTATACAACCATGTTTCAATGCCTCACTTTTGTGAAGGCATCCCTATCAAGCCTTCAATTCAAAGGTTTCGAACATATTCTAAACATGGACAGTGCTATTTGGAAGTTTTTTTTTTCTTTTCAATTTTCCACATTCTTAAGCCACACAGAATATACATATCTACTTCTTTTTTCACTTGAGGCCTTCAAATACAAAGGGAGGACACCAGCGTCCCTTTTAAGACAAGTGTCTTCCAAATTAAACTTCACCAAGCCCTTTGCCGCTCCTCATGTAATGTGATTTCTAGCTCACGTAGCAGTCTGGTCATTTCACTTCAAGTAATATCAGTTGTCTATGTTTCTCTTAAAATGGGTTGTCAAAGCCAAGTATATGACCACCCGAAACGGCAGGTGAGCTCAGCAGCCTCGTTCTAGATGCTCTGCTCTCTCAGTGAAGCCCAATCTGGAACTGGCATCTGAACAACCATGACATAATACACGCTGACCTTAAGGCTATGTTTAGTTCAACTCACATTTTGTTTTAAATTAGTTTTAAATTCTTGCAACTCCTAAGTCACCCTCCCTTGAGGACTTTAGACTCAAGATTTCGAGAAAGAACTCAGAGGAAAATAATCTGGGGCTACTCTTTGAACCATTTCTTTCATTGACCAAGTCAATGCACTGATTGGTTCAGAATACAAATGGGTCATTCTGAATCACATTAGAATCCAACTAGACTTACAGATATAGAAATAGATGAGATAGGTGTAGATATAGGTATCGCATGGCATGGCTCATACAATACTTATAAAGGAAATTCTGAACAAAGTGCATACAGGAAAGATGGAAGTAACAATGTGAAGATCTCGAAAACAAAATCCTTTCTATATCCCTGAAACTAATCTACTGCAAAGGTTATTCAAAATTTTATATGCATGATTTAATAGCATCTCCAAGGAACATCTGTTACATGGTATCTTAACAAGTATTAGTGGAGACATGAGAAACATCAGCATAAACAAAAATAGACAAGGTAAGTCTTTTTAGGGCCTTCAATTTGCAAATGTGAATTGTGACATCTCACACCTAACAAAACATCAAATTTTCTCAAACGGTTGTCAAAAATGACAAATTACTAGACTTCGCCCTGAAGATGCTGATTTGGTAGGTTCAGAGGGAGGAGGACTGTGTCCTTCGAACGAGAGTCTCAGGTGATGCTGATGGGACTAGCCAGGGGACCGCATGGGAGAACCACTGCCATCTGCCCACGGGGAATCTGATGATGATGACTTTCTACAGCACATTCTTTCAGGAACAACACACTAAGTTCAATAGTACTTTTGGCTATCTAGAAGTCATTTTTTTAACCTTGACTTAGAAAAAAGTGACTTACAAGTCATTTTTTAATGTTGAATGAACAGGAATCTGGAGTTTACCTTTATTTTTCCTAACTGAAAATAAAAAAAGACCACAAACACTTTTTTCCTGAATAAGCTGCCTAAATATCCCAAACATTTCTATACTTTAATTCCACGTTCAAAAAGCATCTTACATAATAAAGAAACCTTTGGCTATGGCAACATGGACTAGGGAGGAAGAAACAATGTCCATCAATCATTCATGGATGCGCTGAGCTGATGGCCAAGTCTTCGGGAAGAATATTTTGAGTAAGTGAGATGCTAAGTTTGGCATGATACTGCTCTCGAACGAATAACTGCAGGTCCATCCTAGTCACCCTCACAGTTATCTGTCATGAGATTCACTGGCAAAATTAAATTATTATTATTTGTCTCCTTTCACTTAAAATGTACTTGAAAATTTCATCCTGAGAAAGTTTGTGATTTGAGGGAGAGACAAACATTAAGATTGGAAGCACTTATGAATGCAAACTCAAGCAAAGAACAACTGAAATTTGGCAACACACACAAAAAATGTCACATTATTTACACAAAATTTGCTCTTTCTAAAACAATATATAGCTCCAAAGACACACACATACCACTTACAGATGCAGCACACACACTGTCATTCTGGGAACAGCCAGCTACTATACATTGAGCAACAACTGAATAGTGCAATTCATCTCAATTATTACAAATAATACTTGCCCTCCCTTCCTCATTAATATTCTCTCAAGGGATGGCTTTCTAAAAAGAAAAAAAATGGACTCATAAGAATTTCAGAATTCCAAGATGAAATAACAATAGCCATATACATAGCTGAAATAAAAATAATGAATAAAAGGCTAAACATATCGACTTTTCTTAGTAAAATGTAATCAAGCTTCTTTTTCTTTTAAAGGTACCTGCAAAATGTGACTTCCCAAATGTGCTTCAAATACTTCAATGGCCAGTGCACTGGGGCTTCTCCTTCGTTGTGCACCTATAACTTAAAGAAAAAGAAAAGAAAAGAAAAAAGAACAGAAAAAGAAACAGAAAGGAAGAAAAAAAGAAAAAAAATTAAGTTGGAGCTCTGATTCACACCTTCAGCTTAATTTCTCTTTAATTGCAACACTAGCGAGTTACTACGTGAACATCCCAAAGACACACAGCCCTGTGTTAATTCGGTTCAGAGTTGCAGAGCAAGCAGAGGCTAGGTTGTGGTTTCCGCTTAGATAACCACTTCTACAGCCATTAAAAACCACACCCAGACTTCAAAAAGAAGTCATTTTGGATTGTTTTTCCTACGCTGGAGCAAAAACATAAATGTTCACATTCCTTTAAAATAAATTAGCATACTATTTTTCTTAAAGTTTAGGTATTTTTAAAGTATAAACCTACTGCTCCCCGTCCCAAAATAAAACCTACATTTTCCATATTCTCTAGGCTAGAAAAAAGCAAATGAGAATTTTTTAGTGTTCTGATGCAACAACTTTATCATAATGTAATAAGCACAATATGCTGGAGAAGAGATTCTCGTTAATGACTGTTTACACTAGTGTTCAGAGTCTCGGGATGGCTGGGTTTTTGTATTTACCGAACGTTCGCATGTAACTCTTCCCCGAGGCTGGCTGAGAAGCCCAGGCGGACTCTCGCTCAGCACACGCCTCACCAGGTCAGAGACCGTTTCCTTATCTGAATCCTTCTTTTCCCTGCGAACAGAGTCGGTCCTGCTCTTCCAGGCACACCCATGGGCCGTCTGCAGGCACGGGCCCTGCAGGAGCCCTCCCCTCTTCAACCGAAGTGAGCTCAACGTATGATATTTGTGGGATCCACAATTAAGGATCTTCTCTATACACATTTTGTGTATGGGGTCACGATTTGATTTCAGTTCTGTTCTGGGTATCTCCCCACTTTCTGAGTTTTCAAGCATAAAATTCTGTTTGATTTACAGTAACTTATGAAAAAATTCAGGTCTTTTCCGTATTTTCAACAAGTAAATCCCCCGTCTTCCTGCTTTTCTTGAAAATTTTATTACAAACCTCTGCTCCCTCAAACCGAGACACTATGAATGGGAGATAAAATAACCCCCCCTCTACTTTCTTCTAAAAAACACTTCCAGCAGTTGACAAGAAAATTTCAGCACCGTGCCGCTGGGATAATTCTGCCTCGTTTCAGTTACTAAGTCAGTCGGTTGGATCCATAGCTTAGTAGGGATTATAATATCAATGTACTTGTGGTTATTGTGCTGTGCAAAAGTAGGCAGTTCACCCCTGCAATTGCGAGTTAGTGTCTGCAGTGTCTGAAAGGCACTTTGAAAATTGCATGAGTGTTAAGTATCATTATTACTGGCAAGGGGAAATAAAAGGGGCATTTTGTTTCGATGGCAAAATTTATAAAATATAATTGAAGAGTGATTATTATCAAAGAATATTCCAGCTGGCAGAGATTTTAGAGATCTCTATTTCAACTTCCTCATTCATTTCAGAAGGAAAACACACAACTAATCATCTTAAAACAGAAGAATCAGTTTTCTGTCCTAATATTAATCTTTTTTATAAGTATAGACACAAGATTTGAAACATTTTAATATTCCGATATACTTAAGAAAGCACCACTCTGTGTGTGCGTTTCTGATTAATTTCCTATTCTAACATGCACATTACTCCCTTCAAAGCTCCTTTGGCATTTTTGATAATGCAGCTGTCTTGCTGAATACTGTTTTCAGTTTCTAGAGTGTTAATTGCACATTATGGTAGCTTGGTGCGAATGATCCCACATGAATAAAATCTGCAGTCTTTTTTTTTTTTTCAAGATTGTCGGTGGGGGGGGGTGAGAAGAAGGGGGAGCTGAAAAACTTCAAAAGTCTCACTCCATTTTTGAGGCAGTAATTGAAATCCACCAAGCTCCATATTAACATGGTTCATAATTTGGGGCATTTTAGGACTTCTGATGACAATGTTCAAAATGAACCGCTGCACCTCGCAAAAGAAAACTGAGTAATTTTAGAGAACACAGGCTTTTCTACAAAGAACTGGATTAAAAGGAGGCCAGGAGAGGAACAGTCACCTCCCTGTAGGGGAACCTAGCACATCGCAGGCGATGTAAAGAGTGTGCTTATTTGCTGGAAGGTCCAAGAGGCGTGTCCCAGTCACGACAGAAGGCAGTTTAACTGACTTCTAGAAGCACCGTTGACCTCAGTGGGGTCATCCACGCTCAGCCACTGATGGCCGTGCTTTTCCTTCCTTTTCCCCACTTAGGAATCAGGTGGTCCTCTAAGGAAATGCTGCGAGTGCATAAATATTTGGGGATTTTATGTAAGAAAACGTATCAGTCAACCTGGGGATCCCAATGTCTTCACCGGGTGTCACATCCACGAGTCCTGCCTGAACAGGTATCCCTCTTTGTCCTTCGAATCCTCTGGAAGTCTGAGTGTGCCTCCCGGTACGTGCTAGCTGAATACGCAGGTATCGCGTACGGGGTTTCCTGCTACTCTACTCAACGGCATTTTCATGGCACTGGAATGTCTCATAATTTATATGTTTTGGACTCACGCAGGTGATGTGGGGATATGATGACAGTTCCTAACTTTACAGCCAACCTAAATATGTTAAGCCGGAGCCCATTATGCCCCTGGTGGAAGACCAGCTCTGACTCTGGCATTACTGGTGACGGACTAGATGCTGGAAATGCACTTCTTACCTTTACCCGTCCTCCTATCGCAGTTGGCGTTTGGAGTTTGACACAATAATCGGGTAACTCAGGAACAGTGCCGTACAGTTACTTTGTTTCTCCAGGCCGATCATGTTGGGTTTATACAGTATCATTAATGGATAAACCAAACCGAAAGAGGCATTTTCCTCAATAGGCCCACCATCCTCAGAAAAGCAATACGCTGCTCCTGAAGGTCGCTCAGGCCTTTGGATTCTGGAGGTTGACCGTTTCTAACACCATTTGGTAGCCCAGACAAAACGCACACCTATTACTGCTGAATAGACCACTGTTTCATCTGACCCAATGATATATTTCATTTATTTCTTTGTCCAGTTAAAATGTACTTGTTGAAATTTAAAGAACACTAACTAAGTTAAACAAAATGAACATATGCGGTGCATTGCTAAATAAATGGAACATGTAATCGCTCTTCTGTGAAGATTATGTCCCCACTCACTGATAGTGAGATGTGCGAGTTTCATGAGCTGAACAGTTTCCACAGACTGTTAAAAAAAACCCACGGTAACATAGTAACTCGACTTCAAACTCAAGTCAGCATTTACTGAATACCTATTTGATGTTTTAAATTGCTAATTAGTGTTTTCATTATGGAATTTTAAAAACAGTCCGAACAAAAATTTTAAGCAATTTAAAATAAACCTAGACCCAACACATAATTTTCAACAAATACCGTAACACTATTATCTCATGTTTTGCAATAGTTAAAAATAAAATAGCTAGAGTTTTAAAAGATTTTAAATAGGAGAGATATATAGGGAGAAGGGTTCTTAAACATCAACTGAAGAAGTGCTGACTGTCTCAGAAAATGAAGATGATAGGATGAGTCACTAGGACTGTATATGTGGCCGCTCTTTGTGCAAAAGTAGAAGGCACAGAAGGAAACCACAATCTAAAACATGCACATGAAAAATTACTTTTGTCTTTTAGCAACTTTGGCAAAAAATGCTCTAATCTAGACTCTCGTGCATAGTGAAGAAGGAACCTAGACTCGTCTGCACAATCTTGTGAGGCAGACTTTGAGAATTAATTCACCGCAGTAAAAGACAATCCCTCCTTTGGAAAATATACCCCGCACCCCCAGTCATATGTCACCTTTGGGGAGGTACAAAGGCCAGAAGGGCTGAGGATTCGTGCTCAGTGGGAGCTTGACCTATTCAGCCAAAAGGTCAGCTTGCCACAGAAGAACCCATCACAAACAGAAGCAGGACAGCCCAGTGGACACACGTAATGAAAGGGGGGAAAGTCAGGAGCCATACCCGCCTTGGGCCCTGCATTTGCCCTTTTCCTTCAGGACCCCCCCACTCCCATTTCCAGAGAAGGTGGAGCTGCCCCAGCTCCTCACCAACAGAGTTCACAGTGGGGAAGCAACCACAGGCAGGGAGAGAGAAAAGGGCTTGATATTTAAGGGGCCACTTGAAAAAGATACTTAAAAGTGAAGTTGAGTATGATATGGTGAGGGTTTCCAATAGATTGCTTTATCAGAAAAAAAGTAGTCATTGGCAGATAGGGAAGACCATTTTAGAGAAATTTTCCCCTCCACCCCCCTCCACGGACGAACAATGATGTGTCAGCATAGGTAAAAGTAGCCTTAAAGTTCTGCAGAGATTATTTCAAGTACTATCCACGTAGTAAAGAGGCAAGCTTCAGGCCAGGATGGCTACCCTCTGAATCTGGCAGCCTCGGGGAAGGCTCTGTTCCCACAGAAGCTCGGGGGAAGGAAGCATGCTTAATGAAATCTTGGGCATCACTCCTGGACTTTAGCTTGGGCTAAGCAAAGTCAGGGGTGGGAAAGAGTGGAGAACAGAAGGCTTAATGAATCTTTCCATGGCTACTGAAGGAAAGAAAGGGGTTTCCCTAGAAGAATCTCAATTAGCCTCCCTCACTGTAGGGCAAAGGAAGCTACGAAGGGTTTTCCCAGGAGTCTTAGAAGTTTATGAGGAGGGTGTGTGTGTGTGTGTGTGTGTGTGTGTCCATGTAAAATAAAATTTACGTTTTCATTTACTATGGGACCAAATCTTCATTCTGAGACTTGTCCTCACAGCTCGCTCACTGCCTCCCATCACCATTTGCGTCCTTTCAACACTAAACTCATTGTTAGTGCGTGCCTCAGACGCTGCGGCCGTTTCCACTTGGGATGGAGATGAGACAATGGAAAACTCAGTGCTGGGCACCAGCTCAACCAGTACGGCAGCTCTGTCACTGCGACTCTGGTGTTGCAGGGACAGCGTGTGTTCTCCACTCAGTGCCTCGTGCAAATATCTGAAGGCGAAGAACTACAGTGCTTTTTTAATGTGCTTTCTGCAGCATTAGTTTTTTACCACTTAAAACAGAAGGTAACTGATGAGCAGAGAAGAGAAACAGGGATAAACACTGCTCATAAGGCATTTGAACCCCCGGTTCACCACAAATACAAAAAAGAACACCTTCTGTGTTCAGCAGAGTACACATCGGGTTTCAGGTTCATATTTAGAGTTTTAAAAATAAAAAATACGTCTTCATAATCCATATTATAGAAACCATTGACACAGTGTATTACCAATTTAGACAGAGAGGTATTTAATCCAATAAAATAATTAAGACTCTAAGAAGTCTTATGCTGAGTCAAAAATTCTTTGATGCAACACATATTTTAATGTCTCCCACAATCTAAGTATGGATTCACTACATGAGGGAAAAGCATTAGGGGTGGTAGGACTGTGAAAGTGTTAATACCGATCAATGGACTGCTGGATCTGGGGACAAGAGGCCGCGTCTGCCTTTCTCGAAAAGGTGGGCCTGCATGGCTTCAGCTGGGAAGGACGAAGAGGGAGACACACAACACCCAGTAGGTCTGTCAGTCAGGGGTGTGTTTATCGTGCACTTACCTTCCGAGGAGCTAAATAGTATTCATATGGTTTCTGAAAACTCCTTGCAATTTTCTACATGAGAACGGTAGCCATCCAAAAGAGAAAAAACACCCGAGTAGTACTGTAATAGTCTTAACAATGTTTTTGTGCCTACAGTCAGCAACAAATTGCACACACTCATTTTTAGTAAAAAGTTTCCCTTTTAACGGTTCACTTGGCTATTTATGAATAAGAGTTTCTAGCTACTGGAGCAGATATTTCTTTGTGTGTAGCTGGGGAAAGAAGAATACATCCTTCCTCTGACAGTCTAGTAGTTACTATACAAACTACTGCAAACAACACCTTCTTCACGTGAGAACCCAAACTTCCCCTCGACGACGACACTCGTAAGGCAGCGGGGGGAGGCTGCTGTTTGCAGTGACAGCACCTGAGGGAACGATGGAGCCCGACAGTCAACGTCTCTGAGGACGGAGATCTCAGGGACATGTAGGTGTGATACGCAGCCTGGGCTGAAGGTTGGAAAGTGGGGTACAGGAGGGGAAGCCTCAAGAGACGCAAGGAGGTGAGGGGAGGAGAGCGTGCCACGGGGCTGGACCGACAGACCAGGTGGGTTTACTCTCCTGCTATTTCCCAGAAACTGTTACAAATCCAGAGGGGACTTTATAAGAACGGTACCAGCCATCCCAATATTAGTTTCTCAGCCATTTGAAAATAACGATGTATGTAAAAGAGGGCGCTTTCAAAGGACCCTCCAAGAGCAGCAAGAACTCCAATTCTTTTCCCGATGCGTTTCTTGGCTTCAACAACGAGATGCTACAAGGATTGCTGTTGGATGAAAGGTTTAGAGTTAACTATTTAATTCCCTTTCTATAGTGAAGGCAATGAGAATTTCCTCCTTCTCTTAACAAAGCAAAGAGAAGGTTAAAAAGAAAAAAACAACTGACCCTGATTAACTCCTGTGTTTTTTATTCCAGCAGAGTTACGGGGTATGATGGGTTGTACCCCCCGTAGTCTGAGGAAGTTTTAAGAGTGACTTTAAAACGAAGAATGTTGAATAGGAGAATCTTCAAGTGGCAGAGTCTTGATTTTTATCTAACATGAACTCAGCAAGGGAGATATAAACTAATTAATTCTGGCTTCAGGGCTATAGCAACAAACAATTGTATTGAGCCATACTGTGTGGCAGGCACACTGCCGGGGACTCGAAGCACAAGGATGCCTGAGGTGCAGTCGGCCGAGTGAGGCGGACCAGGGTGCTAGAGGGGTCAGTCGGCCACAGAGACACGCAGCAGACACTGGCCTGGGCCTCCAGCCTGAACAGGTGTCTGATGTAGGAAGGTGCTCTGCTTTCTGAGTACGATCTGCCGACTACAGTCCTGGACTTCTTCTTTCGCCATCGTTATTGTTGTTCTTGTTCTTGTTAAAAGTCCTCGTCTTCCAATTGCCACTTTCCTCTCCATCTGCTCTGTGTACGTCAGGAAGGAGTACTGCGTGTTCTTATGAATTACGTGCACGGCACATAAAAAGACACCCAGTGCTCTCTGGCCATCGCTCTCAAAGAGTGAAACAGAGAACACGCCGAGTTTGGAATTTGAATGCAGCACTAACTTTGCAAAGTTTAATGCCTGTCCTTTGATTGGCAGAAATGACCTCCCCACTAATATGCTGAAAATGTTTTGCAAAGTTTAAATTTTTAATGGGGGTTAGATTCGCTATGCTCCCTCAGTTAGGCGGCAAAAAAGGATTATTATACTTTCATTTTGTAAACTGTCTTGAAAGTCTTTCTGTTGAGCGCTGCCACACTGCTATCAGCCCCTCTGACCTCCCAGCACGCAGATGGTTCATGGCAGGATCAGCCCGGGAGGGAGGGGCGGAGATTACCGCTGGAGCAGCCCAGTGTGGCTCAGCTCTCCCTGGTAAAAGGAAGGGTCCACAGCTGTTATCTTGATTTTTTTTTCCAAGTACGATCCCAAAGCTTCATGTGATGACATTTGTAACATCTGCTACAAGTACTGCAGTAAGTCAGGCACAACCTTATCACTTCCAGTCCAACGCTCCACCTGTCCTCCGGGCTCTCCCAGGCCACAGATACTACGGGGATCCCAGAGGGCTGGGTGTGCCGGAAGCAGTTACGTTTCTCAGGGCAAAAGAGATGTAGTGCCCTCTCCCTCCGCTTCTCCCTCCCGCCTTGCTTTTGGGCCACAGAAATGCTTGGCAGTGTGCTCAGTGATTTTCTTTCTGCCCAAAGAATAGTCAACATAAACAGTTTTACGAAACAGTGGGGTGTTGGCCCAAAGCATGAAATGCTCTGCTTATAACAGCACCTGCTTGAAAAGTCACTCTGATGAGTTTCCAAAGCTCAATGATCTTGGACTATGGATTATGTTTATTCATCAAAACTTTAGCACACATTCATAAAACAATATATTAATCTCATTGACCTAGGTACCAGAGATATATACCAGGCTCCTACTTCCATTTCTAGATTTTTTTTTTAATGTCCACAGAAGAAAGCCAAAACATCCATGAAAAAAATGTGCTGAGTCTCTACTCTGTGCTGGGCACTGTGTCAGAGGACATAAAGATTAAAAGATGCCACCCTGACTCTCCAGTAATCAAAGCCTAGTGGGGAGACTGACATATAAGCAAAGGAATAAAATGCAATCAAGGTGCAACTCTCAACTCGACTCGAATGAGGGCAGAGAGAGTGGAGGCAGGAAAGACCTCGGGACAGGGGTACAGTTAGACCTGGGGAATGGACAGTGAGGTCACACAGGCAGTGAGCTGCGGCAGTCGAGACCTGGGGACGTATGGGTGCGACACGAGGGCGAGGACAAATGCACATTAACACAGCTACTTGTGCAAGGTCCCAGCTTTATCATCTTGCCCACTCCAACACGCTTTTCCTAAGAAGCAGTATCGATGGACTGCCACATCCCTGCAGACACTTTGGAGGGCTGCGCTCCCCCATGAGCACAGCGCCGTCTTGGCGCTCAGTACTGCAGCTAACCGGTTACTGATCATACCCAGGAGGACCAAGGTACAGGCTCCGGCTGAAAACTCTAACTTCACAATTCTACCTTCTGGACAACTTAAACACCACCGCCTGCATCGATGGTCCTGAAGTGCACACGGATGTCACAGCATCCAGCTTGGCATTCCGTGAGGCAACTGTCACCAAGTAGATTGTTGTACCACCTCAGAGGTAGGAAGACAACTGCAGTGACTCGGGTTCCTTATCGTAGGACATCTGATTCCTTCCCAAGACACTGCTGACTCTCTGCTTGCAGGGAGGGGTCTGTGGAAGGAGGCTCACGATTGGGAGGCAGCTATGCACAGAGAAAAGGATTCAGGTTCTAGAGTCAGGACAACCAAGTTTTAAACCCTCCATTTATCACTAATTAGCTGGTGGCCTTGAACTAATTTGGCTCTATGGGCCTCAATTTCTCATTTTAGCGAAAGGGTTAGAGTCTCCTTGAACTGTTGTGAAGGCATGTGACATCCCCTGGTCTGCTTTCATTTCACATATCGTGTCTCTCCTCCACTAGCAAGATACCTTCATAAGCTGGATGAGTCGTTTTGTGCACAGCTGAAAGCCTGGTGGTTTGGACGGGGCCCACGACACAGGTGTGCTGTAAAAATCTGTGAGTAAATGAACACGCTAGGGTACCATGTGTAGCCCACAGAGGTGCCCAGCACACCGGCTCTCTCCCTCTTGTGATGAAAAGCAGAGGCTAGACCAAAGGTGACTTTTCTAAATCACTGCCTTTACCCTAATTTTAATAGAAATTTTAAGAGTATTTTTCCTAAATACTAGGAATATTTAAGAATTATTTCCTAAAATGTTGGGGATACATTACTGCTCTGTATTCTACCCCCAGTTCCTGCCTTTCCTATGGCATGATGTCAAATCTATAGTGTCACCACAAGCCCTGCATGCCAACTGCAATCAGGGCCTCCGACCAGCGCAAACATTTCACACATACTTGGGCAAAGTGCCAGCAATTCACTAAGTGTCAGCAACTGCCCACTGAATTTTCTTCTGAAGGATTCACTTATGCCCTATCCAGCAGTAATTGGCATTTGTTTTAAGATGCTGAATGCCTCAGACATAACTTGATTAGGTAAATGGAAGCAGCTACCCCCACTGGAAACTGAGATCAGCTCTTGCAACCCCACCATCTTCCTTCAGGTTTCATATCAACAGAAGCCCATTCACTGAGTACTGGTAGCGGAGCTGGAGCTTGGTCTCTCTATATTAGCAGATCAAGGTCTACAGCAACACCGCCATCTGCCTCTTGGGCCCTGGCTGGTGTGGCTCAGCGAATTGAGTGCTGTCCTACGAACCACAGAGTTGTTGGTTGGATTCCCAGTCAGGGCACATGCCTGAGTTGTGGGCCAGGTCCCCAGCTGGGCACATGCAAGAGGCAACCAATGGATGTATCTCTTGCACATCGAGGTTTCTCTCTCTCTTTCTCCTTCCCTTCCCCTCTTTCTAAAATCTTAAATAAAAAAAAAAAAAAAGCCCAGCACCCACATATACACAGTTCAAGGCTAGCACCTAGTGGGACTAAACAAATGGTGCCTCGAATGAATGAGTGAGGAATCAAATGGATGCTCGAATGAATGCAAGAGAGTCAGTCAAGAGAGAATATACGACTAAAGCAGACACTTGTATTCTGTGTGGGACTGCGAGACTGAAAGCAGCAGCCAGTTAGTTGGTTTATTCACAAAAATTGCTTTGTGGAATTATACACTGCTCCTCCCCTTCTAAATGCAGACAGAGAGAGGAAAGGGAAAAGAGATAATGAAGGTTTGCAAATGAAGTGGGTGCAACTGTGCAATCAATCAACATTTTCTGAAAAAGAATCTGCATCCCTTGCCAAAAATCTGAACTGAAGAACTGAACCAGCATTCTGATGAGAATGGACTTTGCCACTAGCCAGTCATTTTTTATTTGTCTTCCAGCTGTCTTGCTTCTCTCTTCCAGGAAGCCACTGGTCTCTTAAGTTTACTGGGTTCAGGCATGGGAATTAATTTAACCATGATCAAATGCATACTCCTTGTTTATTATTATGTGCGTACTCCTTATAAGTTAGAAAGACTGTAGAGAGGAGCTTGGTTTTAAAGGTATTAATATTTAGAATGTAGGATTGAGAGAGTTTTGTGACTGTCTGTTAAGGGAAAAGAAAGAGTCGAGTATGAATTCCAGGTGTTTGCATGTGCAGACTGCGTGGATGGCTCAGTCATTCCCTGTGGTGGGACATTTAGAAGGGAATGAGGAGTCAAGGAGAAAATGGGATGTTGAACTGGGGGAGAGGCCCATTGAAAAGGAAGTCTGGTGGACCTGAGGCTCTGGGTTGAAGTGTGGCAAAGATGAGGACTTGGCTGCAAGCCTCTAGCTCACAAGTGGGCACAGATCCATGGGAGGCAGAACGAGGGGACGGCTGAGGCCTGTCGGGGGGACATCTGCATTTGTAGAGAGGAAGGGAGCCAGCAAAGAGCCTGGGAATGAACAACCGGGGGGTGGGAGTTGAATAAAGAGGCGATGGTGTCCTACAAAGAGGAGAACAGAACACTGGGAGGAGAGATTCATCAACTACGCCCAGTGTCACGGGAGAGGACTGCGGACCTTGGGTGGGGGCACTGCTGTGGACTGCAGAGTAAACGAGAGGTGAGAACCACGGTCACACACTTGAGATTCCTTTTCTAGAAATGTGGACGTGTAAGAGAGGAGAATGAGGGATGAGATCTGGGCAAGGACAGTAGGTGGGAAGCCACCTGGAATGAAGAGGTCTCTTTTTTTAAGTTGACTCGAGGAATTTATACCCTGAGAGGAGGAAGCGAGCAGCAACCACGAGATATAAAAAGATGGAAGACCCTCAAAAGAATCTGCGAGATTGCCCAGAGTTTAGGAAAGGCTGAGAAGTTGGTAACATAAACATTTTAAACTTGTTAATGTTTTACTGTTACCTGAATCTACAAAGATGAAGCTCCAGGGTATGGTGGCCGGTCCAGCTGAGAGAATCTCAGCTTCAGAACAAGTTCTTCTGGGTTAGGGTCAAAAAACACAGAGACCTATCACCCACATTCAGAGGTAAATTTGAATGGGGAAAGCTGCCTAAATACGTCTAAACCGAGCCACCGCTGTCCTCCTGAGTCCTCCGTCCTTTCTCCTCTGCTGCCCAGTTGGTCTCCAGCCTCCCTGGCCTTGGATCTCTCACCATGGAGAAAGCTTCCAAAATGTCGTAAATAGAAGAGTTACCTGGAATTGCTTCTGGAGTCCCTATTGCTGTCAGATTTCAAAAGCAACCAGCACCTCGTCCTTGCAGCTAAGATCTGCCAAGCACCCTTAGGAAAGTATCGCGACAGATTGTTAGTGCTCTCAGATATGAATTAAAAGAACATTGAGTAATTAGAGGAAAAGAAAACGCCTTTTATTTGTTGAGAAAAAAGCAACTGAGAGGGGAAAAGAGATTCCCCTCTCTTTTGCATATTCCTTCTGCATTATTTAATGAATTTGGCTAAAGTCAGGGAAGAAAGCAGCCAAGAACTGCTATGGGTGGAAGAGAACACGGCTTCGAATCCCAAGAACTATTTCTCACAAAAATCAGATGCCTCGTCTTCAGCAAAGCGGAACTTTCCAAGTGGCTAGAGAGAAAGACACCTTCTCCTGGAATTCCAAACACGCGGTTTACACAGACCTCATCTCCGGTGCTCAGAAGGGAACACCACACGCTCACCTTCGCCCCACAACTAGCTCCTTCGGGCTCTTCTGTCTTTTGTCCCCTTCAAAGACTGCTGGGGCCTTTAGAATCTCTACGGTTGCTTTTATTTTCTTTGGCCGTGTTCATTTTTACTCATTTTCAGCACTACCGCCACCTTCTTTTTTGTCTTCATAATTTAAATCGTAGTGGAGAATAAGAGCAAGCTCTCTACATGATCTTCAGAAGTTCATTTGCCTCATATACTGACTTCACTTTCGTAGAAAGAACCTCTTCCATACTTCCTATCTCCACAAAGTCTAGCTCTGTCCTCTGCAATAGTCTTCATATGATCTTAACAGTTTTATCCATTTAAGGCTATACTTTAAGTGATAAAGAAGCAGCTGTATTTTAGCACAGAAAGCAGAATTCTTAGAGATGGAAACTTCGATTTCTCATTTCAGCTCTGTTATTTACCAGTGGGGGGAACAGGGTAGGACCCTTGACATCTGGGTCTTGGTTTTCCCATCTGTAAATTGAGGTCCATTGTCCGAGGAGCTGTGTCAAGGGATCAGTACCAATGTTTGAGGCAGTTTTCTAGCACATACCTAGCAAACACTAAGGAATGGGTCATTTACATGTGATCTGGATTTTTAAAGAATCTCTGTAGCTAAACAAAACCTGGTGCTGGTAAAATGCTTTTGATGAGGAAAGTTAGTCACTGAGGTGATAGAGAGATAGGGCTTCTCGGTCATTTCACAGGTTGTATGGACCTTGAGCCACGTAGAAAAATCTCAGGGAAATACAGCTACCAGGAAGATTAACATATTACCACCGCTTGAGCAAGCTGTTTAAGGATTAAATAAGATAAGGTATGTAAAGTGCCTATCACAGTATTTGCCACATCTGAGGTGTTCCCTGAATGTTAGTTTCTTTCTTCCTCCTCAAAGATGGTGTATTCTAGGAATCGTATACAAATTTAAAAAGACACAAAGAAAAAATCCTGCAGATTTTGTAGAGTACATCACGCCCTGGCCTTCTTCACAAACAGGAGAGATGAAGCGTTGACTGGAGATAGGATAATTTGGCATATCTGAAACCCTGAAGACTACAGATGAGCTTTGACTCTCTACTGTGAATTTGGGGCGTAATAACCTTTTAGGAGAGTAAATGAAGAAAGGTGGTATAGTGGGTTTGTGTGCATGGGTCTTCATACATACTTTGAAAACCTACATCTGCATTCTTAACTTCTAAAAACACGTATACATGGTTGATACTGCGAAGACGGACTGCACCCTGACTGCCTCACGCAGAGATGCACCGCTCCCGCTCTGCAGCAGTGGGAACAGCTCAGTAAAGGCATCTCCATTCTTTGCCGGGAGGAATAAACAGTAGAAGAAACTAAACAGACTCGCAGTCTCCTGCCCCCTCTACTCTCTGGTCCTGATTGGTCATGTCGTTGGTTGTCAGACCCATCTGGACAGCAGTTGCGGAGTTACGTGGCTGCGTGTATCTGATTATCGATTAGTGGACACCTCCAAAGGGCATGACAGCCTGCTGACTGACCTCGGTAATAGCATACTGCGATCTTCCCTGTTTACACGTGTAAGAGCGAAAGAGGAAAGAAAACCGATTTTGAATTTTTTAAAACGACAATTTGACCAGAGGCTTTCGACAAAGCCTCCATATATATCAGTCAAACAGTGAGCTTGGCAAGCTTGTCTAGAGTCTATTAAAGGGAGAATAAGGTTCATGAATTTCAAGCTTGGAGGGCTCTAATTACCTCATGCTTAAACTTTAACTACAAAACTCAGATAAATTGCTGCACTAAAACCATAGAAGATCCTCCACCTGATTTGTGCCAGTGCATCTAAAGCGCAGTGAGGCTGATCCCAGTGAGCTGTTTTTCAAATCAGCCCTAAGGGAGCAGGTTCTGGACCTGTCTCTAATGACCCTGTGTGGATTACTTGGATGTTTTGGTAAAGCTTCTTGGTAAATTAGTCAATGCAAAATTTTATTAGCCACGAAGCATTGCAGCAGTCAGTCGCAGAGCCCCCAAATGCTGGGGGAATTCAAGTTGTTTTAAGCATCTATTAGACAGGTACCAGTAATCTGGGTCAGGCCCAGTAACACTAAACTAATTGGCTAATAGTTACAGCTGCCTCTTCCGTGTTTTTGTTCGCAGAGGTGTGACCCCTTCTTGAACCAATTTACGTGTACCTGGAGGGGGGCTCCTATTCCAGTGCAGTCCATAATCTGGAGTCAAAAATAAAGCACACAAGAAAAAGGTCTGTATACATAAACCACGGGGCAAAACAGCTGCCGTTGAACTTACGGAATTTAGTGAATGTCGGAGGCAGAGGGAAACGTCGAAAACAAACACCACTCTCGAACATTACAGACATTCCTACTGTATTGTAGATGGACTGAGGAGCAGTGTGGATTTCCCTCTGCCTGGCATAACTCTCCATGGCTATTTAGCTAGTTGCAAACTTTTATAGATGTGAAATATTTTAAGAAGTCCTTTGGAAACGGCCGGAGGTAATTTCAAACTTAACAGACCCTGTCCCACCAGAGCTCATTACAGTGAATTTTATAACAAAGTACCCTCTACTTAATTTTCAGAGCCTAGCCAAGCGTACTAGCGATGCGGCTGCATTAAGGGCAATTAATGGCACAATAAAAGCAGCGAGGGCTGTTTAACACCCAAGAACCAGCAGTAGGCTCCATGTTCTCCAATGGTCAGTGATGTGTCAAAGAGCCCGGAGTGGGAGATTTCTGTGTCTAGGCGTAAATGTCTGTCTCCTGCTAGAGAAAGACCTTCTGTCCTTCGCTCCACAGTTCCACCCAGAAACTGGTTAAAAGGATATAAAGTTCTTCCCTCCAGTTATGCCCCTAGCATCCTCACTCCCTTGGAGCAGGCGGCCAACACAGTAAGCTCATATTCTCGACAATGAGGAAAAAGGGCACATTCAATTTTACCAACAATGAGTTTAATAGCGAGGGACTCATAATGCACACAATGATGTGTGAAAACTAAGTGTACTGTCAGATGCTGACAGGAAATTAGTATCCAATCAGAAAAGTATGTTTATTCTTTTCAAACAACACCCCCCGCAAAAAACAAAAGAGATGGCGTGAACAATCATAATGTCCGCAAACATCTTTAATGATGAAAAACCACCACTGAGAATTTGAACACGAGGCACATTCTGAAAGGAACCTCACTGGCTGACACAAGCATGACTCTTAGGCCATTTGTCAGTCAGTCAGTCTGCTAAACAAAATATGTAGTCACCGAGGTCCCAACAGATCACTATATATATACCCTCCGTAAGTAATTAAAACAATTCTATCATGAAAAGTATTTGATTATAACTGTCTCCTTGGTAACCCAGTCTGCATTCAGGGTCCTATTTCTCTATGTCCATTCTTGGATAAAACTGGTCACTTAACAATACCAATAGGCTAGTAAATATATTAAAGTTACATTTTAACTTAAAAATACTTACCGATAATGGAAATGCAGAGCAATCTTCCTAACCATAATATTATAGGCATAGTTAGGCTAAATAAAGTCATTAGACAATCCCTAAATTCCATATTACTAAAAGCATGCTTCTAATCTTTCTTTTCAACAAACTTCCACCGTAAGCTTTTACACTAGCTTTGGTTTCTTTAGTTTTCCCAGAGCCTCCCTCGGATCAGTGCTACGAGCCATGGGAGGGGCAGAGGGAACACGAGCCTGGGAAGTGCACAGCGGGAAACGCAGGCTGGAAGCACCAGGAGGGAGTGGACATCCAACTCCGGGTGGAGGAGGTTTCACGACAAACTGAGTCCCTCTCGTCCAGCAAAACAAGCCCAACTACTTCCCAAAGCAGAAAACTCACCATTGCCCTCAAGACAAATGAAGTAATGGCTATAAACTGATAGAAGACGAAGGTTCTCATGTCACCGAAGAGACAGATATGAAGGGGAACTCTAGATCTTTGCAAAGCCAATGGGCCCTAAGTTACTGGAAATACTGGAGTGACCACATGAATAAAGATTTTTTGTAGTAGAATTCAGTTGCATTTTACAGGGAAGGTAACACACACACACACAGTCACACACACACACAAACTAGGCACTTCTTTAAAAAATTAATAATGTTCTCAGATGACTCACGTTGTTTCTGAATGAACTCACAAATGGTTAAAAACAAGTCACTTGTATCGCTCCTCGGTCTCTTGGCTAAGATCAAGTATAAAAATAAGTCATTTGTACCACTGGTTTTAAAAATGAGGAGTTCCATTTCTAGAGCCCTCCCTTTAGAAGGTTTACTAAATCATGCCATTATTTTTGTGAAGAATAAAATTAAGAAGTCTCCTCAGTTTACATCGGGTTTAAATAAATGTATC
>PVKM010014151.1:0-29455 GCA_004027735.1 Carollia perspicillata
CACTTGTGAAACATTCAATCAGTCACAGCACCTTCTCCATAACACCGCACAAATCTTTTTTGCATTTCGGTTGCATTTTTACCTTTCTTGAAATAATAAAGCCTAATATGCTGAAAATGTTGCATATTTTTCCATTTTCAATATTAAAATGGCAACACAAAAATTCACCAATTTTAATAAAGCTAAGGTTTTTTTTAGTGCTATGACAGCTGTCACAATACAATCAAAGAAAATTGTTTCGAATGAGTTAAGGACAACTAAGCACTATGAGAGCCATCGTATGGAAAAAACCAAGTGAACTTTTTGGCAGCCCAGTAACTTCTCAATAGTATTTAGCACTCAGATTTACAATGTCACATATTTCAGGCAGTTTCTGTAGTGGAGGATTCAGTTTTCAGGAAAATGCGAATAGTGATCACAATCTCAGTTTTTAAAAAGTTCTACAAATGCAAAGATCTATAAATCCTCCCACACACTATGCAGGGACTGCTAGGATCCAGCCCTCCAGGGAGGGAAGTCTTCGAGGTTCTGTCCTTGCCAAATGAGAAGATATTTTTACTTGTTAAATTGTGCTATAAAGCAGCTACAGAGATTCTCTAAATTAGTGACCCAAAGGCTCTTTCATCTTGAAATATTCCAGCCATACTTATTTTCTTCACAAGAACTCCCAGATGGGCTATTTTAAAATATCTTCCCTCATTCTGTTTATCAGATTGTCTAGAACCACATACCACTTCATTATGGAGATTCACTATCAACCGCAGAAAACTGAGAACCACTCAACACATATTTATTAGTCATCTGACACATGCATAGGACAATGTCTTTTCATCTTTGTATCTCAAACGAATAGCATTTTGCACAGAAAGGCCAAAAAAGCTAGTTATGGCTAAGCTTTGGGAACAGAAGATCAATCACTTATGGGCCCTGTCCACAATGACCTTCAAATCTTTGGGAGAGACCATGAAATAAGCACCAATGGAAACACAAGCATTGTGCTGTGAGAAGCTAGAGCATAAAAAATGTATCTATTCCAATTGTGAGAATCCAGAAAGGTTTAAGAGAAAACATTGTAGCTGAGCAATGCCTTCATTTGTCACTGTGCGGGAATGTGGGAAAAGCATTGCGGAGTGAGAGGTCAGCACAGCCAGTACGCGATATGGACTCGTCTGGAATGGCTGGGAAACGGAGAACACAACCGAGGGCTGGCTCAGAATACACCGTGGAGTAAAGAGAAATCGGGCTGGAGAGGTAGTTGCAGCCATGTCATAAATAGCCTTGAATGCCGAGTTGAAACCTTTGACCTTATTTTTTTAGACAACTGAATGAATCAGTACAAAAATATTACAACCTAATACATTTAGGAAGATAATTCTGATGGCAATATCCAGGATGAAGATTTTTTAAGAAGTCATCTCACGGGAGGCTAGATTTCCCTAATGAAAATAGGTTCATTATTCATTTCCTGAAGGGCGCCTGAATGTTACGCTGCGCTCGCCCAGAGGTTTTGAATGGCCTTATCACATCATCCTGTTTGATATGCAATCTGCTCGGTTGCCTTTGAGTAAAATATTTTTATGTAAGTTTATAACAGCCGGATGATTTTATTTTCATTCAACAGGTTTATGAGTCATTTAAAAAGACAAAGGACTGAGAAACCATAAAATCGTTCTGGTGGGTTACGTAGTCAAAGATGATGGTTATTGCTTTATCAATGGCTCTCCCCTTGATCTGTCATTCCTGTGCTCAGCAACGTCCTCTCAAGGCCAAAGCCATCTCTTTTGTGTTGGTGAGTCTGAATGTTCTCTGTTCTTGGCTGCTTGGTCTCTTGCTTTACTGTCATGAGCAAATAGTCTTCTCAAGGCTATTTTTATTAAGGTCCCTTTTTGAAAGGTGGAATTATTCCATCCTGATGCCCTCCCCCCTTAATTATGCGAGACAGCAGGTGTTCAAATTTGTCTTTCGTGTGAAACGGGTATGGTGTTAGGAGTATAACATATGTTTTGTTATGAAGCAACTGAAATACTACAATCTCTGAAGACAAAATTTCTGAACAAAAGCTACATTTCCTGGTCAACATATCTACAGAAAGAGAAATGAGAGTGCTAGGAGGTACAAATAGCTTCCTGTAGGTTCCTAGCAGAACCTACAAATCACAGGAAACATTAATCATGCTCTAGCTCCATAAGAAGCAAAGATACAATGAACCAAGAAACCTCAAGCCCCATCAATGGTTTCCACCTTTTGGACCTTTCTAATAGGTGAGTATAATGTCAAAAAGAACATATTGTACCATTTTTATAAGAACCACATATGATCTGATGGAGAAATACCAATTCATAGCCTCTCTGTGTGGCATTAAGCTTAGCAGAAAGGTTGAGGGTGAGCAATTAATTACTTAATCACTTGCAACAGGATATGTACTGGGATGGAACAATTCAGGCAACATTTCAGTAAAAGTTACATTAATAATGACTGTATCAGTTCTTCTCCCTTTAAAGGAATAAGACGGCCATTTTAGGTGTCGACTCCTGGTCAAGATGGCGGCATAGGTAAACACAGCTTGCCTCTTTCACAACCACATCAAAGTTACAACTAAACTATAGAACAACCATCACTTAGAGCTATCAGAAATCAAACGGAATGGAAGTCTGACAACTATGGAATTAAACCACACCCATATAGACTGGTAGGAGCAGGGGCAGACGTGAAACAGGCTACTCCCACACCCACGTGTTGGTGGATAAAAATTGGGAGGGATATCTCAGGAGCGAGGAGTCCTAGGCCCATACCAAGCCCCCCAGCCCAGGGTTTCAGTGCCAGGAAGATAAGTTCCCTTAACTTCTGGCTGCAAAAACGAGTGGGGATTGAGTCAGTGGAAGAAACTGCTGTATTCCCAAGAAGTTCCTCTTAAAGAACACACATGTGGACTTACTCAGACTCACTCCCTCTGAGCTCCAGCACCAGGGTAGCAGCTTGAAAGGCACCAGTAGCATACAGGGAGAAACTGAAGTGTGTGACATCAAGGTGAGAGTCAGGGGACAGCTTTCTCCAAGACAGAACTGCTGGCAGAGGCCATTGCTCCTCTTCTGAGCCCTTCCCACACACAGCCACAGAGCTGGCAGGTGGGTGCCATATCTGAAACTCCGTCAGCCTGGTTCAACTGTGTTCCCTGACTTGGTGATTCTCTGAGGCTCTGCCCCATCCAACTTACTGGTCTAACCTAGCTGCTAACGGAGGCTTTTCCATAAGAGTGGCTTGTCTTGGCTTATGCTTCAGATCTTCCAAAATCCTCTCAAACAAGCAACAGCCAGCCTCGGTGAGCTGCAGCCCTCTATACCTCTTGCTAAATGGCCCTAGGTCTGGCACTAGCAGCAGCCAGCCTTAGTTCACAGCTTGGCTTTGCCTGGGAACCTCCAAGCCCAGCACAAGTAGCAGCCATCTCAGATTGCTTTAGAGATCACTTAGGATGGCCCTGGGCAGAACATAGGTGGGGGCTGACCTTGTCCTGCACCACCCAGGAAACCCCAGAGCCTGTACACCCAGTGGACAGCTATAGACTATGTCAGAGTACCACCACCTAACCACTTCCACAAGGGACACCCAAGGGGCAAACTCAGCAGGCTCCAGAGCCTTGTTGAGGCTATGTAGAGAGGCTAAGTCCTGCTATGTAGAGTGGGTCTATGCACAGCTGACCCTCCATGGAGGGTGGAGGTTGGTGGTTAGGGGTCACAATCAGTCCTTGCAGGAGACTGGCCTTGGTAAATCCTTCCTACTGACCTGACAACAGCAATCAAGGTTCAACTACAAGAGGAGGGTGTAAGCAACCCATACGGAGGGCACACCTTGAGTACCCAGCTAGAGTGATATGGGAGGCTGTGCCACTGGACCCTACAGGATATTTACTATATAAGGCCACACTACCAAGAGAGGGAGTCAAAGCAGCTGTACCTAATACATGGAAACAAACAAAAGGAGCCTGCCAAAATGAGGAGACAGAGAAACATGGCCCAAATGAAGGAACAGATCAAAACTCCAGAAAAAGAAGTAAAAAAAAGGGAGATAAGCAATCTATAAACACTGGTTATAAGGATGCTCAAGGAACTCACTGGATACTTCAACTTTGTAAAAAAGATCCTGTCAGAAATGACAGACATACCAAATGAAATAAAGAACAATACAGGGAATCAACAGTAGAATGGATAAAGCTGAGAATCAAGTCAATGATATGGAACATGGTGAAGCAAAAAACAAACAACCAGAACAGCCAGAAGAAAAGAGAATCCAAAATTGAGGGTAGTGTAAGGAGCTTCTGGGACAACTTCAAGTGTACCAACATTTGCATCATATGGGGTGCCAGAAGGAGAAGAAAAAGTGCAAGAAATTGGAAATCCATTTGAAAAAATAATGAAGAAAAACTTCCCTAATTTGGTGAAGGAAATAGACATGCAAGCCCAGGAAGCACAGAGAGTCCTAAACAAAATGAATGCAAAGAAGCCCACACCAAGACACATCATAATTAAAATGCCAAAGATTGAAGATAAAGAGAGAATCTGAAAAGCAGCAAGAGAAAAGCAGTTAGTTACCTACAGGGTATTTTCCAGAAGACTGTCAGCTGACTTCTCAAAAGAAACTTTGCAGGCCAGAAGGGACTGGCAAAAAATATTCAAAGTTGTGAAAAGCAGGGACCTACAGCCAAGATTGTTCTACCCCGCAAGGCTATCATTTACAATTGAAAGGCAGATAAAGAGCTTCTAAGACAAGAAAAAAACTAAAGGAGTTGATCATGACGAAACCATTATTATATGAAATGTTAAAGGTACTTATCTATGAAGAAGATCAAAACTATGAACAATAAAATGGCAATAAATACATACCTATCAAAAGTTGAATCTAAAAAACAAACTAAGCAAACAAGAACAGCGACAGAATCATGGATACGGAAAGCATTTTGATGGTTGTGCAAATGGAAGGGGGGTGTGGGGGACTGGGTGAGGAGGTGAGGGGATGAAGAAGTACAAATAGGTAGTTACAGAATAGCCACGGGGATGTAAAGTACAGCACAGGAAATGGAGTAGCCACAGAACTTACATGCATGACCCATGGACATGAACAAAAGTGTGGGGATTTTGGCAGGTGGTGTCCTGGATGGAGGGGGGCAAGGGGCAAAACTGGGATAACCGTAATAGCATAATCAATAAAATATAATTTAAAAAAGACTGTCATTTTAATACGTGCTTATTATGATCACATGCAACTTTGGTCATGGGTATTTAAATAAAAGTATACCTTAGCTGTGGCATTTAATTCATGGAAACTATAGAATATATACAACTTTATACTAATAAGTTAAGAAAAACTAAAGAAAAATCACATATTTTCTTGCCCATACTCTAAGAAGAAAGAAACCCACAGTCACAATGGGATATTTCTCCTTCCTGAAAATAAAACACACTTTCTCAGTATCTGCTGGACTAAAAAAATCAAGAATGCAGAAAACATGAATATCATAAACAAAATTGATTGAGTGGATAGATATAGGATCTTGCAGAAACTGTATAATAAGCCTTTTCCTCCAAGCATACATAGGATATTTAGAAAAAATACTGTATGCCAGGTCAGAATGCATGTCTCAATACATTTCAAGAGACTGAAATCATGCAAATTTCATACATATGCTGTCTGACCAAAGTGCAATTGAGCTAGGAATAAAAAAAAATAGAAAAGGTATTTAAAAGAAAGAAAATAAAAAGTCCATATGTTTGGATATTAAGAAGAAATAGACTTAAATAACATGTAAGTTAAAAAAATGAAACTAAAAAATATTTTGAACCAAAGGTATGTAGCATGTAATAACAATCTTACATATCAAAACTAGAGGATGCAGATCGAGCAGGGAATTTACATACTCATAGGCATATTAGAAAAGGAGTGAAACTCAAACTCAGTGAGCTAAGCATCTATTTCAACACAATGGGAAAGGAACAGAGCATTAAATCTTGATAAAATACAAAAAAGAAAATAATGAGTAGTGACTAATAAGATACGAAAACAAGTAAAAATAGAGTTAGCTAAGGTTAGAGTTGGTTCTTTGATAGACGAATAAAAGGGGTAAGTCCACGTTCAGACCGATGCGGAAAAGAGGTACAACCGATATCAGATGTCTCTACCAATCAATTCTAACACATTTTTTTTAAGGAAGAAATAATGCCAGTCTTAAAAACACTTTTTCAGAGAACAGAAAAATATTTAAAATCTCAACCTATTTTATAAGGTCAGCATAAAGGAAATTATAGGTCAGCATAAAGGAAATTATAAGATAGGAAATCTCAGATCCAGTTTCGCTCCTGAGTGTAAAGGCAAAAACTGAGTCTAGAAAGAAATGAAAAGGTCAATACATGATGCACTCTGCTTGGTACAACAGGAGAATAATGTACAAGGACTGGACCAGCGAATCTCTCTTCCCTAAGCTTTCACCTGGGCCTGGCCAATGGGAAGCACCAGCCAGAAACAAGAAGAAAGGAGAACACGAAGGCTGGTTGTCCATTCCTCCAGATCCTGCCAGGCATCCCTCTCCACACAACTCTTGTCTTCCAGGTCTGTTAACTACCCAACTCTCGTGCCTGCAAGGTGGGGACATGGAGGGAGCTCCCTGCTTCCTTTCTCATGTTTTTTTTTTTTTTTTTTTAATTTTCTGGTCCATAGTGTTTTAAACTATCCTTTTGCTAAACTATCTTCAAAATACCCAGGTTCATTCGGTCATTGCTTTCCTGCCAAGACCCAATGACAAAGGAGGGTTTATTCAAAGAATGCAAGGTTGACTGATTGCCCTAAAATCAATCAGTATATTCATACACGTTACTAGAATTAAGGAAATATATCACGTTATCTCGGTAGATGCAGAAAAAACATTTTCTCAACATCCATTTAAATATATGCATTCAGTAAACTAAAAAAGAAAGAAACTGCTTTGGTTGGTTAAAAGATATCCACTAAAAGATCTATAGAAAACACCATTCAAAATAGCAGATGTTGAAGGTTTTCCCTCTGAGACTGGGAATGAGAGAAGGGTGCCCGGTGTCATCACTGTTCATTGTGGCACTGGCAGTCCCAGCTGGTTTCATAAAGCAAGAAAAAACAACACGTGAAAGGATCAGAAAGGAGGAGTGCCCAGGGGCAATGAGGGAAATGCACATGTAGGCTGAACTGATTTTTCTACCACAGGACCCACTGATTCTGGGAACGCCCCACTCCATTCCCCTCCCCAGTGAACTAAAGAGCACAACTCTGTGAGGTAGACATTTTCACACTGGGCTGAGCCAATGAATCTGCAAATTGTCACAGGCACCTTAGAACCCTGGAGAAACTCCATGGAGCCCACATCCTGGAGGTAAGTGATGCAGGGGCTGCGCCTGGCCCCCGGGCGCTCTTACTGTAAACCTGCCACACAGGTGGGTCCCCAGGGGGCAGAACCCACACTCACTGCGAAGCCTTTGGAGACCCTCCCGTGCTCCCTGACTTTCAAACTGCAGGCTAGGCTTTCCTAAGGATTTTCAGATATTTGGGAAAAAACAAAAAAAGACAAAAGCCCGGTAGGGACTGGGATTAAAGCACAGAAATCTGTAAGAAAGTTAACATTGTAGTTAAATAGACATAGAGAAAAATAGAATAAAACTTTAAATAAATATAACTAATATCTTCAAAGAGCCTTTCTTGTCCATGGTAAATAAAACATGCTTCTCTAAAATGACTACTTTGGTGCTTAGAGATTAAATATAAATATGTAGTTCTTAGTAATACATATTTAATGTATTATCTATTTTAATATTTATGTAACATTTATAAAATATTTGATATATGTAGATGCACACATACATGTAGGTTCAGAAATAAATGCTAACATTTAAAAACACACAATAATGACCTAAAAATAAGAAGAAATCTAAAGAAAATAGGAATTAGTGAGATGGTAGATTGAATAAAATTACTACTAAAAGAAAGCACAAAGGGCCCTGGCTGGTGTGGCTCAGTGGATTGAGCACCAGCCTGCAAACCAAAGGGTCATTGGTTCGATTCCCAGTCAGGGCACATGCCTGGTATGCAGGCCAGGTCCCCAGTGTGGGGTGTGTGAGAGGCAATCACACACTGAGGTTTCTCTCCTTTCTCCTTCCCTTCCCCTCCCTCTGAAAATAAATAAATAAATAAATAAATAAATAAATAAATAAATATATATATATATATTTTAAAAAGCACTTAGGAATGGGAGAGGGTTGAGGTGGGTAGAGGTGGGGAAAGGGAGAAAAAGTGGGAACAACTATAATAGCATAAACGATAAAAAACCCCCAAACCAAACAGCACAAAATGTCAAAGAAATGAAAAATATGTACAAAGCCTGACTGGCATGAATAGGTACAAATATGCCCATGTTATCATTGTTGTAATAGTGAAAAGTCAAAAGCATTCGAAATGTCCTTTACTTGGTGAATGGTCAGATAATTTACGGTGCATTCATGTTTAAGAAATAGTGCGTCCTAATGTCAATTAAACATCACATATATTGCATCTTTTATTAAAGTATGCTGCTTCCATTTTTATTAATTATTATATGTAGTACAAGATTTTTATTTTAGTTGTAACAATTATAAGTAAGCAGCAGCTCAGGAAAATTAGTTTTGTTGTTGTTTCAAATTTATTGAGGTATAATTGAAAAATAAAAGTTGTATGTATTTAAGATGTACATTGTGATTTTTCATATACATATATGTTGTGAAGTGATTACCAAAATCAAACTAATTAGAATATCCACCTCATAGATGGAGAGCAGATGACAGCTGGGGCCGGAGGTTAGGGGGTGGAGGGACTGAGCAAACAGGAAAAAGGACTCATGGACACGGACAACAGTGTGGTGATAGCTGGGGGAAGGGGGGGTCTAAGGGGACCAAATGGTAATGGAAAAAATACAATAAAGATTAAATTAAAAGAAATATCCATCATCTCCATAGTTACCTTTTCTCTGTGTGAAAACACTTGATATTGACTTTCTTAGCAAATTTCAAGTATTCAATACCTTAACTACACTCACCATGTTTTACTGCAGGTGTCTAGAAGTTACTCATCTTGTCACTTCAAGTTGTACTCTTTGACCGACATCTCCCCTTTCCCCTGACCCCGACCTCTGTAATCTCCATTTTACTTTGTTTCTTTAAGTTCAACTTTTTTAGATTTCACACAGAAGTTAGGTCATGCAGTATTTGTCTGTCAGTGTCTGGCTTATTTCACTTAGCATAATGACCTCCAGGGTCATTTATGTGGTTGTGAATGGCAGGATTTCCTTTTTTATGGCTTAATAATACTCCACTGTGGAGCACGTGCACTCGTGTGTGTGTGCGTGTATTTTTTATCCCCAACCATTGATGGACACCTAGTTTGTTTCCATATTTTGGCTATTGTGAATAATGCTGCAATAAAGATGAGAATGCAAATATCTCTTCAAGATAGTGATTTTGTTCCCTTTGGATGAAATCTCAGGAATGGGATTGTTGTATCACAAGGTAGTTCTATTTTTAATTTTTTGAGCAGCCTCTGTACTGTTTTCCATAGTGGCTGCATCAATTGACATCACCACCAACAGTGAAAAAGGGCGTCCTTTTCTTCGCAACCTCATCAACACTTGTCTTTAGACTTTTTGAAAATAGTCATCCTAACAAGCCTGAGGTGGTAACTCAGTGTGTTTGCGTGTTTTTGGAAAAATGTCTCTTCTCTGCCCACTTTTTAGTTAGATTATTATTTTTTGCTATTGAGTTATGTGAGTGCTTTATATATTTTGGATATTAACCACTCATCAGATATACATGATTTGCAAATATATTCTCCCATTTCAAAGATGACTTGTTGTTGATGGTTTTCTTTACGGTGCAGAGCTTTTTAGTTTTGTGTGGACCTGCTTGCTTAGTTTTGCTTTGTTGCCTTTGCTTTTGGTGTTAATTCCAGAAACTCACTGCTAAGACCAATGTCAAGGAGCTTTTTCCCTGTTTTCTTCCTAGTGGTTTTATGGTTTCAGGTCTTACATTTAAGCAATGACTCCATTTTGAATTGACTTTTGTATATGGTGTAAGGTAAGGGTCCAATTTTATTCTTGGCAGACCAAGGGTTTGCGTCTACAAGGAGAAGGTTGCAGCCATGGTCCAGGAACGTCAGGGGCAAGGTGCTGGCGACTGACTTAGCCTTTCCCTCACCGTGTAGTCATGGGCCCTGCAGCTCCAGTCACTGCATCCGCCTTTCAGGCAACAGGAAGAAGGAAAAGCACACAGAAAGCAGGGGCAGTGTCCGTACGGAGCAGACAAAACTTTCTCTGAGATCCCCATCTGCCTCATTGGCTAGGGTTGTGTCAGACGGCTCTCTATGCGCGCAACGAAGACCACAGATAAATTTAGTTGACTTTGTTGTTTTAGTGGGGTACGTTGCTGCTCTCAATAAACTGGGGTTCTTTTAGAAAGAGAGGGATACTGGGTATTAGGTAGGCTTCTAACAGTTACTACAAACTGTACAAAAGAGTGATGATCCATCCATATTAATACAATATACTGCTGTTACAGAGACATATGCATGATGTCATTGTATTGTATGTAAAATGAAAAAACCCTCGAACTATATGTTTGCTTTTGTGTGTGTCTCTGTGAGTTTACTCATGAAAATGTACACACAAAGGTATTGCATTTCATTGCAATTTGGGAAAACAAATAGCCAGGGAAAAACACAGAATGTCCTACAAAATATAACACCAGAGTTAGTTATATCTGAGAGAAGAGAGCATACATAAGTTTCAAATATTTCTGTATTTTTTCCATTTTTCTACACTAAGCATGTTTATTTTGTAATCAAGATAAAAGTAGCACATGAACATGTATCAAGAATGGCATTAGCTACGAGAAGTTTAATGTCTCTCAGAGAGCCAGAGAATTTTAGAGGACAAAATACACCCTGATGGAAAATCTGGTTATTTCCTTCAGGACTTTTCCATTTGTTTGCTTGCCTTGTTTCATTTATTTGTTTATCAATTTCAACACTGAAACTATTTCATATTGAAAGTATTTATAAAATAGAGGTAGAATTTTGAAGACACTTGTTTACTTCCTGTTCTGTGTAATGAATTCGGGGTCGCCAGCGCGCCAGCTACATTATCATCTCCCCAGACACAGGGAGACGGCACTCCCTCGGCGCTCTTTCCTGGAGGAAGCTGGTATGTTACCTGAAGCTAACACTTGTTTTTACAGTTGCTCCAAGTTAATATTTAAAATCACAGATGCTAGTTTGAACTTTTATCATGCAGGTGTTTTTTCTCTCCTCCACACCTGCTTTCTTTTTGAAAAAAAAATTATTTATTTTTTAGAGAGAGGGAAAGGAGAGAGGGAGAGAAACATCGATGTGTGGTTGCCTCCAGCGCGCCCCCTACTGGGGACCTGGCCTGCAACCCAGGCATAGGTCCTGGCTGACCCTTTGGTTCACAGGCAAGTGCTCAATTCACTGAACTACACCAGCCAGGGCCACATCTGCTTTCTTAACTTGCAGTTTAATCACCACAGAAGCAGGGGTCCGAACCTGGAGTGGCAAATGAAATCTAATCAATTCATTTCCTCCCAGGGCTCATCTTCTAGGAGGTATCATTTCTCCAGGCCCCTTCATTTTCAGTGCTGCTTATTTGATCTTCAGTTTATTCCTTAATAAATCAGAGATAAGGGAGTATATGAACTGAGGCCACGGGGTGTGAATCAAACCTCGGCTCTCCCGGAGCTGCCACCTAATTCTTACCATCTCCTCAGAGTGATTTAGCTCAAAGCAGTGAATTTTGGAGAAATTTGATTTCTTTATCTGTGATCATGCTAATGCATATTTATTTGACTGAACTGTTATGGAAAAAATAAATGAAATAGTTTAAAGGAATTTTCAAACATTAAAGAACATGAATCCAAGAGAAAAAATAATTGTTTTTCCTAAAAATGTTTGTCTACAAGATACAGGAGCCAGTCCTACTTCTAGAATACGCAAGAATCCTAGATAATATTTTTGAATTCACTCAATTTATATCACATTTTAAGGCATTTCCTATATTCTGGGTCATCAACTTCCATTAATCTGAAGGATCTCAGTTAGAAATATACATGATTGATTCAGGAAAATTCCTCGTGTTTCCAGTGCGAAGGAGTCTTCCTTCTGTTGGCTGGGATCTTGCCTAAAGTTTTGACTCTCAAAAGAGGCATTCGACTTTAAGCAGCACACTTCAAGGTCAAAAATAGTGTTACGGGTTAAGAGTGGATTAACTAGAACTTTAATCCTCTGATTTTTCTGAAAACCATTTTTTCAAAAGAAAAAAATGCAGCATTTTTTTTTTTTTTACCTTTCTCTGGAAAAGGAGTTTCCATGACTACAAGACTGAAGCAAAGCACACACATACTTGCCACATTTGACACTGCAGTGAGGCCAAACCCCGTAAAACAAAGATTCGTACATGGTTCTAGGTATGTTATTAGAATTTTCCCTCTGTTTTTGAAATTGTGATTGGAAAGCAAATTCCCATCTCATTTTACTAAGTTACAAGAACTAATTAATTAACTGACCTTACAACATAACGCACGGCATGAGGGCTTTTTGAAAATACAAGCTTTAATTAGTTTGTCTTTAAGAATGCCTATAATATCAAGTGAAGGGATGTGATCAAAATGTGGTTATCTCCGCTGAAAGAAAAAAGTTCCCGATTGCAGAATTCAGGAGGCCCCCCTTCAGATAGGGCCTAGCTGTTTGGGACCCCCTCCTTACCCCCAGGAAATGGAAGCTGTTGTGGTACTTTTGTGTTTGTCCAGGCACTTTGTTCTGAAGCCACTTGTACTGGGTCTTGGTGTCTGGGACCTAAGGCAGAGCCACTTTACCCAGAAGGAAAATAAAATAAGCCTATTTGGCATTTAGTCTTCAGTCAAGCACTCCATGTTTGTTCTTTCCTCCACACCGTGTGGCCCAGTGCTCACTCTCCTCTAACCAACTAGAAAGGTGGCCTTGGAAACTGGGAGACACAGTGAAGACTCATTGACATCTCAGGGTGAATTTAATTCCATGGTTAACTTGTCCCAGTTGCATTTGCATTTTAATTATTATCTTTCCATTTTTTTCCCCAACAGAAGTGTGAATTTCAAGTATTACTTTTATTCAACAGTAACCTGAGCAAGAAGAATGTCACAAAAAGAGAGGGACATAAATTTTATGTGCAGTTCATGATTTATGCCATTTGCTCTGAAATGAATTATATATATTTATGATGCTTCACTTTTGTCTTCCATAAAATAGGATAATTATTCAAGATTTTGTCAGGGAATTTTGTAATAAATGACCAATATGTTAGAAAATCCAGGGACTCATAGAAATTTTTGTGTTTCCTTTTCATAGCCTTCTCACGTTAATGACGTCTTTCTTTTTGTTGCCGTTCTCCTCTCTAGCTAAGGATCTGCTCTCCACTCAAATTACCTTTAGTAACTGGAGTGTCAAATCAAGCACTGGCATCCAAGTTGCACGTAGCCCCCCTCAAGCCAAGAAAAACAAGAGAACAAAACCAGGATTCGTGAATAACACGCCCACATTGCTCCAACATCTTTTATGGCTCTTTAAAATATAATCCATTAACTCAGTGCCAAGACAGCATCTTTTTGTTCTTCTCTGCTTCACACAGATACCCTGTCGAATCTGTGATTTCTTGTTTTTGTCTTATTAGAAAAGCAAAGCAAAAGGAAACCATTGTGTAGAAGGATTAACATGTTCGTAAAAGCACATGGGAACGTCAGGCTGGAGAAAAGATTGGTCACGAAGACACACACGCACACGGTGAGTCACAGAGTTCTGTCAAACTTCCCTTTATTGCACCACGATGCGTTTATTAAAGATTAAAAACTCTCGGTGTGTACAGAAAATACTAGGGTGAGAATGTATGGTTTTATTTCTTACTCTTGGTGTCAGTAACGTAGAAATGACTTGTTTATTTTATCCAGAATCTAAAAAAAAAATACTGCTAGGAGAATTAGGGAAACTTTGAAACAGAGATAAAGAGAGTAATGAGAACATCCGTTCCGTGTGTGTGCGCGATTTCAATGTTGTGGTGAGTGGAGGGCACAGAGTGCAGTGATAAGCAGCACAGCCTCTGAGATCCCACAGTGTGGACTGAATTCCAATTCTCTCACCTCCCAGCTGTGTTATGCGGAGCCAACTGTTTAACATCTGTAGGGCTCAAGGTTGTAAATATGTAAAATGGATATGCAATAGACACTAACTCACATAGTAATGTGTCAGCTGGCAGTTAGCCTTGGTTCATAGTTTCATTAACTATTTTCTAGAGAAGGAATCCTTGAATGTAAAACAATAACTTAAATATAACAAGTATACAATGGCAGATATATTTAGTTCTTCGCAATAATGAGAGAGCGTCTAATGCCTCTATCATCTCATACCTCACAAAACAGTGGCCCCCTCAGCAACTGGCTCACTTCCCCTCAAATTTCGCAGAGGAATCAAGACACCAGAAGGAAATTCTGTTCTCTTTTTACCCCTAAATGGAACAACCTTCCTTCATCAACGCTCCTATTCTCATCTTCCATCCTGTGCCAACAGAAGATATGCCTTGTACTCTTTTCTGTCTCTTCAGTCACCAAGAGCATTCTGCCCATCCCCAAGGCTGTAATAACTGTGTTTAGGCTGATCCATCCCCAATTCTCGTCAGCCTAGACCGAGTCTCCCCTGGGCTGCAGACTCTCACGCAAGGACACACGTGAAATCCGCATGGGGATATCTCCGCGATTCCTCAGTGTTCGTATGTCAGAGATGAAATCTTTACCACCCCCTCCATGGCAGCCTGGCCTTCCTGTCTTCTCCACTGTCATCCTAGCATCTCAAGGCATGGACAGATAATGACTGTCTCTTGCTTCTCTCTTTTCCTTGGCTCCTATATTTTGTGTACCAGCAGGTTCTGTTGATTCTATCTCTTAAATATCTCTGTAATTCATACCAATGGAAATTATTAAAAGTGCCCTGGCTGGTGTGGCTCCGTGTACTGAACACCAACCTGCACGCCAAGGGGTCCCTGGTTCGATTCCCAGTCAGGGCACATGCTTGAGTTGCAAGCCAGGTCCCCAATGGGGGTGCACAAAAGGCAACCACGCATTAATCTTTCTCTCCTTCTCTTTCTCCCTCCCTTCGACTCCCTCTAACAATAGAAAAAGAAAGAAAAGAAAATTGTTAAAAGGGAGTTTCACCATGTTAATTCAACCTTTAAAAAGATATTTTGTTTTTTTCCGTTAAAGATGATGGAGAAAAGGCTTTTTGTAATGTTCCCTGAGCCCCATGAAATCCACTAAAAACAACCAGAAGAGCACAAAGAGAAAAATCTTCATTTTCAATTAAGTTATAAATATGAGGTATGTTTGCCATAGTGGGCAATCTGGACCAAAACAGAGAGGACATCAGTAACAGGCACATACAGGCCTACATGTGAGTGAGGAAAGCTTGTTTAAAAGCGAATGATTCAGTCTTAAATGAGCAACAAAGTCTGGGAGGAGAGGGTCAACAAGGTAACAGGGCTAGAAACTTGCCAGGGACACAAAATGAGCGACCACACCGATATTTCATTTGTCTGGTCTATGACCAGGGCTGTTCATGGATGAACAACATGGTTTGAAGGCAAGAGGGGAGACCATTATACACCCCCCCCCCCAAGGTCGCAGCCACAGAGCTGTGACATAAAGAACTTGGTGTGTCAGACAGACTGCGAGGACACTGAGAGCTGAGGTCAGAGGTGAAGCTCAGGGAAAGTTCAGGTTTGCAAGGAGGAATTTTAAGAAGAGAAACCTAAATCTCCAGTGTTCCAACTCACATCGCCTCCACCTCCTCCTGGTTCTCCAACTATATTCTTCAAATGATTCGAGCCATTAAAAGAACAACAGAGAAATTAAAAATAGCTGTATAGACACACACACAAAAAAAAAGGTTGGGAGGGAAAAGGAAAAGCAGGCAGGTGAAGAAAATATATCGCAAGAGCAACTGCTCAACAGATTAGGAGTTCAGACAAATAATCCTCCATGGTTTCAGACAACATTACCGGTTCACGAAAGAGAAGCTCACAAAAGAGATGATTTGCTAAGAGAGCAGAAGAAAAAGGTGAGCTGGTGAGTACAGCAGTGAAGTGAAAAAATAGAAAGAAGGGGCAAAAAGACATTAAAAACAACTAAAACGGGATCAAGATGACTTAAGTCACATCCAGGTACCTATCTGACAGCCTGGGTGGAGTTCCAAATAAAGAATAAATACACAGGCGTGAGTGTGGAGAAGGGAGTAGACTGAAGGCCCCGCAGATCCACCACGTGCATAATTAGTGCTCGAGAGGCACTAATTTATGAAAGTGAATGTAACGGAAAATCCACGCAAAGACTAAAAAATTTTTTAAATTTCAAGTTACAGAAAAATTTTAATCTGCATATCTAAAGAACACTCTATTTCCCAGATGCCTCAGAAAACTGAAAAAATGACCGACAGTAAGCAGTCAGCAGTTTGCGAACTTAGCTGCGGAAGCATTTACCTGAAGAAAGAAGTACACCGTCGTCCAAGTCCAAACGGAAAGGGACGCCCTCGCCCTGTTCAGAGGGCAAGGTCAGGCTGCTCCGTCTTCCCTGCAGCTGGTCCTCGTGCCAGGAGTTCAGGAAGACATGTCTATAAGATTAAAGGAAAATAAAGTATCATTTAATCATTTAAAACAGCCAAATTAATCCTTCAAGTGTAATAGCAGCTGATGTATGTTAACCAAATATACAAGAATGTAGCCTCCATAAAATCCGGAGAATAAACAAATCCCTGCGGATGAAATCCGTCCACACAAACACTGAATCAAGGTACAGGACTCAGGAACCCACGGAAACAAGACCGACGTCGGATCTCTCGCCGACGCCGCCAAGCCCGGGAAGCCCGACGCCGCAGCTGGGAAGCCCCGGGCAGCCCGGCTCGGAGCCCGGGCCCTGTGCGCACGCGAACGGCCGCGCCTGCGAAGTCGAAACTGCCCACAGAGGAAGGGCACTTCCTCCTCTTTATTTCACAAAAAGAAAGAGAATTTAGCAGGAAACATTGGGATGTAAGAAACAACGCTGCACCAATAAAGCACTAAAATATCAGTGGAGCATTAATTCTCTTAATTGGTTCAAGAAACAGATAATTGACACTGATTAATTCCAGCTGGTGACAGCCAACTACGAGGAGAAATGTGTATCCGTCACCTTTTACTGTGTTAAACACTGCCTCAAACGTCTCAGTAATTTACAAAAATAAGTTTTTCCTCTTACTGTTCATGTGGTCTACAGATTGCTCTATGCTGGACTTGTACTGAAATATCTCCAAGACATAATGTTCAATGGACAAAAACCGAAACAGAGCGACGGCAGGTGTACGCGATGAAGCGGCCCAGAGAACAGCGCTGCGCCGGCCGACCAGCGTGATACCAGCCCACGCGGCGGTCACACAGCACCGAGGGGGAGGTGGGAAGGAGGGGACTACGAGCGATCTCTCGGTTTCAAGCCCCAGTGGAAAATCCACTTTAAACAACCCTGCAGAGACCACCCTTACCCCCGCCGCCGCCCCCCTTTGACAAAGTCTGGGCTGTAAGAGGAGGACTTGACAGCTGAGAGGGAGGGTGTGAAGGCTGCGCCTTGTCGCAGTGTCGCTGTGTCGCAGGCTGAGCAGGGCCCGAAGGGCTTCAGTCCCCAGCGGGGGAAGCCCCTTAGCTGGGAGGGGGTGGGGGATGAAGGCTGCAACCTGGGGCTGGTTCATGAACTTGGGAGTTTCCCGGGTGAAATCTGAACCCTGTACCTGGAGGGCAAGGAGAGACCAGAGAACCAGGCAGAGCACTCCAGATGGCCAGGTGGCAGGTTCAGGAACCAAAGGAACTCGAACGCAAGGCTTGCCTTGGGTGCCCACAGGGTGAGTAGGTCTCGGCATCTGCTTGCTAGAATCTTAAAAGTTTGCAGTGCAGAGGCTTTGACTTGCTTCAGTCATGTAGATTCGCGGTCTCCAACCTTTCTGGCACCAGCGACAGGTTTTTCCACGGGTGGGGTGGGCAGGGGCGGGGGGAGGACAGGAGGCGGAGCTTAGGCGAGCTTGCCTCGAGACTGTGCACCGTTAAGGGTCCGTGGGCCAGGGGTTGGGGCTGCCGATGTAGACAGTCCCAATGGTCTCAACACCACATCGCTCTCCCAGGGGTGCACCTTTGGAACGGCTCCCACTGTGGGAACGGTGTGGAGGGTATGGGCCCTCTGACTGGCCCTTGGCCAGCTCTCAGATCAGCCAGTGCTCCTGTCCCCTCCAGGACCTCCTCCATCGTGCCATCCCTTTGACTCCCAGAGCCCTGACCTCTCAGGAGCCCTGAAGGGAGCTCCTCTCAGGATCCCGGAGCCCGGAACTCCCACGGTGACAGCTCCGGGAGTGACTGCCCACTCCAGTGACGTCCCCATGGTGGAGGCTCAGAACTGGCTTCCGCAGCCTCAAATGTGCGGGGCCTTGTGGAACGGAGACGAGGTCATGACCCCAGAAGCTGAAGGCCATGCACCTTACTTATTTATTGAAGAAAAAAAAAAGCTGAATAAACACTAGAACTTACTTCCACATACTGGAGGACTGTTGCCACAAATGTTACTGATTGGAGAAATAGCCAGCCTTGGCAGGTAGATGTTAAATCAAGATTTAATTTCATTTTGACAAAGGTAAACGGTGACATACTTACTTTGTACTTCCTGTGTAGTGAAAAGATTGGCTGACTTTCTATTTGTCAGGCCTAATGCTCAGCAAGTTACATTATTTGAGATGATCATTCTCACTAACCCCCTTTCACAGATGAGCAAACTGATGCCACACAGATTTGCCCCAAAATTAGCAGCTCGATTCTGGAAGGGCTAGCACAAATCAACAATTGTCAGATCTATTAGTGACTTCCGGGGAATCAGTGTGGGAGAGTGGGGAAAATGGCTCTGGGGTCAGAAAATGGCTTTTTGGAGATTAAATCCTGCTGTTACTACTAATATCCAGTATACAGTAGATGCCTGAAACATTAATTTCCCTTCTCTCTTCCATTCCTCCCATCTTGGTTGGAGTATAAACATGGAAAGAAAAGAGGAATAAAATTCATATATATTTGGAAGTCACAGTCAAAATTCAAATATATCTTTGCCATAACATACACTGCAAATGGAACTTAGAAATGAGAGAAAAAGCTATCTTAATCATCAGCTTTAGATCATTGACTTAGGAAACTCAAAGTTTATCTTACCTTTTATCAGTAAGCAATTCCCAATACGTCTTAAATGCATTAACCTTCGAATAAGAAAGAGCACGTGCCATAATTTCTGGTTTATTTGAGGTATATACCGTATCTAGTGGCTACAGGTAATTTTCTCATGCTTCAGAAATCCTGAAAACCAGTGGAAGAAGCATGGGCTTTGGAATGAAGAAAAACAAAACAGAGTTGCAACCCTAGTTTATCTTCTTCCTGGCTGTATAACTGCAAATATTATTTACCCCTCCGGGCTTCAGTTGCTTTATTGTATCTTCACGGAGCGACGTAAGGAAAAAGTCAGATAAACCTGCAGAGTGCCCTCGAGAGTACTCGGTGCCATGTGAGGACTCAACTGGATAAGAGGTTATTACTTCTGTTTCAGTTTGCTCTCCTCGTCTGCCAGATCAAGATGAAGCTTCCATTAACCCAAAGGGAAGGAGCTGAGATATACTTTTAAAGGGCTGTTTGTGCTGCAGAGAAGGGTTTCTTGATTAATGAACATGACAGTTTTCTTATGAATCACTCATTGCATTAGGCGAATTCGAAGCTTGTTCCCGTAAAGTGTTTATTCTCTGTGCTTCGGCTCAATAGCTATTTCCTGAGCACTGACTGGCCTGGACTAGGTCTAGGGGTTTAAAATGGCTAGAAGTCAAGCCCTGCTCTCAAGCAGAGGATCCCTGAGTAGTAAGGAGGAACTCAGTCTGATCGTAAATCCCACAAGACACGTGGGTCTTCCTCACCCTGGCTCTCGGCACAACACCTGCCCTGAGTTGGGGAATGTTGCTGAATTAAAGTGAATTTCAGGGTCCCAGGTCCCCAGAACTTAAGTCCAAGTGTCTTTTCAATACCACACAATCCTTCGTGTAAGACATACGAAAACATCTGGGATAACTCCAGAGTAATTTTTCGGATTCTTACTAGTGTCAAGCTAATGCCATTTTACTAGATTTAAATGGACCACCTATGTCTCTACGAATCGCATCATCTATTAAATCCTTTCATATTGCAGAGAATCTATCTTTGCGTAGACTAAATAATAAAAATCAAAATGCCAAGGTTAAGAGCAGGAGCGGGTGGAGGAGGAAGAGAATTACAATCAGATGCAGAAAACAAGTTCTTGGAAGAAGCGTCAGTGAAGACATAATTATTATGCATTAACAACCGACAGCTAGCATGAGTCCAAGGAAACTGTCTGCGTTCTCTAAGTACTTCAGACAATGTGGTATTCATTTATCAGTTCTTGACAGCTCTTTAGATAAAGTGTGTATAATAATTGTGCAGCAATCCATTATCTGCCTGCGCGCACTTTAATTTTAGAGTTAGAAAATACTTGAAATAATTTTCCCAAGTTCTAAATATACTTCCCTTCAAATATATGACCTACATTTAAGGATCATTAAAAACATTAAAACGAGTGAAAAAGTTTCCCTGTCCCTTTCCGGGTTCTTCTCCATTCTACCTAATAGGTCCTTGAACGGTGTTTCTGGCTCGATCAATTGGATACTGGTAACTGTTTCGAAAAATACACTCAGCACTCGGGAAGAAACATCTACGTCATCCTGGCCCAGCCCCGGTCGTCTGAATGCGCCGAGGAATTCCGAGGAGGAGATGGTGCCGACCTGGACTAGTAATTGAGGGGAAGATACCAATGAGAGCACCCTGTAGAGCCAGCAAAGAGGTGGTCTGCCATATATTCTCCACATTAAACCCTCATGGTTTTCAAATAATTCATAAACGACTGAGCTGGCTTTTTTTTTTTTTTTTTTTTTTTTTTTTAATGAGAGGACCCAGCCAGCCTGCTCGAGAGCAGAGTGTGCAGAGCAGCCTCTTCACTGGGCACCAGGCTGTTGGTTTTATTCCTGCCCCCATGTCCTCAGACACAAACCCGAGCCTCACGGGTTCTAGAAAGCCTAGAAGAACAGGGTTTCTTATAAACCCCATTCTTTCCTGACAGCAAAGAGGTTAACTCCTTTACGTATGAATAAGCTGCTATTTTGCTTGTAGCTAACTGACTAAAATGCCTGGGTGCCACTCCTTTTAAAATATTTTATGAATTTAATTAATTTTAGAGAGACAGGAAGGGAGGGAGGAAGAGAGGGAGAGAAACATCCATCAGCCAGGATCTGGCCCACGACCCAGGCATGAGCCCTGACTGGGAATCGAACCAGTTCCCTTCCGGTTTGCGGGATGACTCCCAACCCACTGCGCCACACCATTCGGGGACTGGGTTATTCTCCTAAAGTCTCAATGCAAGTAAGCAGGTAAGTCTGGGAGGATTTCTTCAAAAGCCATGAGGCAGACACTCGGGATCTCATAATGACAAAACAAAATCAGCTACTGAGAACTAGGAAGCAGGTTAAAAAGAGCTCATCCTTTCACTCTCTGGTTCTACTTGCCTTTCTGGTTGAACATCGTTCCACCAGGAGGTAAAAAGAAAACCAGCAGTGAGATAGTAGAACAGGGTCTTGGCAATGCCACATCTGCCGGAGGGATCTTCCCCTGCTCCACTGAACATTCGGGCCCGCGAGACTACCGGAGGCCCTCTTGGCTCTGCGGGCTCTGAAGACGGAGGACGGAGCCATAGAGCCACAGCTTGCGGGTGAGGGGAAGAGAAGCCGTGGGTGTCTTCGTCAGGAGGGGCCCCGACAGCCAGCCACGCAGCCACCCAGCAGCTCTGCGCACTGCTCCCTCACCTCACCCCTGCAAAGACAAATTGCACTGGTCCCTTGCTAAAAACAGCAAGAGGGACTATTCAAGACTGTTGCAATAAGGGAGAGAGATTAAACTCGGTTCCCCAGAAACAAAGGTGAGATTTTTGAACAGAGATGAACTAATGGAAAAGTGCTAAAGGACTTGAGTGGGGAGGTCAGTCCATGTGACCTCTGTTGGCTAATTCGGCTAATATTGCAGTTAGGCTCCGCCCCTCCCAAGGGGGGTGGTACAACAGTGGTCCTATCTTTATTGATGATGACATTTCAAAAGGAGGGCTCCTGGTTCCTTAAGGAAGACATTCTCAGGTCATAGAAAATGTATAACTCAAAGGGGCAAAGAAAGAATTTACAATTGTGAGTTTTCTAAAGTTAATGCTCTAAAACAAGGGAGGTCAGGGGCCCTTCGTCAGGGCCCCTGATTAGATTAGTTCTAATCTCCACGACTCGTGGTTGTGCATGTCAGAATTTATTAGCTATAAAATGTATTCTCTTGTCAAAACACCAGTTTCCTTACCTGGCAGAGCTATTCATTATTGGCTTTTCATATTTTGAAGAACACCCACTACAGAAAATGGTCGTCTAATTCATGTTGTGAGTTCTTTGTGGCAGTTCTTGGATGGCAAGGCCAATTCTCTTCTGACTTTAATCCTGGCTTGTGATAGTAAATAACATTGTTGGTGCATTTACTATTACAGTGAATATCTCCTCTTCTTTATGGACTGAGGGTATAGGTCCAGTTCATCTAAATGGAGTACCAAACAATAAAGCCATAAAATAAAAGGGCGAGAATAGTGTTGAGGGTCATTCTTCTTTACCTTGCTTCTTGTGGTGCTATGAAAACGCACATTTTGCAACATGAAACAGTAATCAAGGATATAATTAAGGCTACAAATCTTGTCCGTTTTGTAGTTAATGCCAGCATAGCTAAACTGGGTGAAAAAATTAACCTATGATTTATATGAACTACTCATTTGTAATATGAAGAAACCTTCTTTCTTTAAAACAAAGATCACGATTACTCAGAAGGAAAACTGATTTTGTCTGATGGGCCTGGGAAAAATAAATCAAGGAATGATGTGGGAAAAAGAGACCTAGACTAGTCACAGTGGTTCTCCCTCCACAGTGAATTTAATGGACTCAGCGATGTAATTCTTAGGAGCCCTTTGAAAATAGCCTCTTTCATCAAAATGCAGTGCTGCATTTTATTAACTTGGTTACCCAACTTCAAAGGATAATACAAATTATCTGTTAGATAAAGTGGAGCAAACACACTCACAGGCTGTAAGAGGCCCATGTAAAAGAGGCGGCACGTTCGTCCTGTTTTGTGGAGTTCCCTCCAGTCAGTGAAGCCGTTGTGTCTGTTGCTATGTTGATTTTCCGACCTCTGTTTTCAAAAGCCAGGGTTCAGTGTGAACCTGAGCTCCCACTGTGCTCTAATCGCAGGACTGGGTGCGGTCCTTTCCTGTGATTCTGTCCATTGTGGCTAACAAACAGGGCGAGATGGTTTCCCAAAGCTTTCGGAAGCTTGTTTGTTTATTGCGTGTCCCCCAAATGTTTGGTGAATGCCTGCTATATACCAGACACTGAGCTGTTTGCTAGGGATAAAGCAACAAATAGATACTTGTCTTTGTCTGCATGAGCTTAGAATCTAGTAAAATAAAAGAACAAATCCTCACCCCCAAACTCCCCAGTGGCTACACAGACGCTCTGGGGACACGCAGGGCTCCTTGGGGACGCCAAACTGGAGGCTGAGTGGAAACTTGAAGGATAAGCAAAAGTAGTCAAATCACCTTATTCAATAGTCTGCATTTATGTGAGGAGAACTTGTCTAAGAAAAAAGATTAAATGTTTCTATTTGCCAACTTGTGCTTCCAAGAGTCCCGACCCATGAAGCTGCCTCAGCACAAACAACAAGGGAACAGGGTCGGCGGCTCGCTCAGAGGTCTGGCTCTCCCGAGGGCGTGGAGCACTTGAAATATCTGTTTCCCTCTTAGCTTAACCTCAGCTCTTTACTGTGTCTCCAAAAAGCCTCAAGTGTCACTTGTGATCATTGAGAACTTTTTGTGTCGCCTCTTTCCTACAACCTCTCTCTTCAACAAGCACACTCAACACAGAAAGTCAGGCCTTCACTTGAGAACAGCACATCCTAACCCAGAATACACTTCAGGGAACTCATAATTTGCATGGAAAAATTGTATTTTTACATTAATTTTTATTTTACTTTCCTAACCTCTCACAAAAAAAAATGTAGCATTTCCTTCATTATAGGCAACAGACCATGGAGGTACTGGCATAGCTGTGACTTTATAGAGCAACAGAGACCAGAAATATTTTTATATTCTCTCTCTCTCTCATAGTTGTTACGCATACTTCAAATATGGGATTTTTCTTTTCACTACTAGTTAGAATTTCCAGTGGCTCTCAGGCTGGCCTCTAGGTCCTGTGATGATATCTTCCTCCTACAGCTGGTCACAATGCCTGGCTGGGCACACCTGGCACTCACTAGCAGCCCCAGCACCAACCGGTGGCAACTTCTTATACCGGTGACCTGGGCACCTGAGCTGATGGCTGGAATCCTGTGTCTACAGCTGTTTGCTTGTGAGCACACAGACAGCGCTGGGTCACGCTCGCTGTGTGTTGGGGTTTGCAAAGCTGGCTAGCTCAAGGGAGATTTCTTAACCCCTCCTCAAGACACATATCTGTTTTGTAATATGGCAGAGTAGTATGCAAACAGCCTTCACTCTGACAAATCTTTGAAAAATACACTTTAACTTTGTCTACATTTTCAATGTACTGTCAGGTTACTTAATGCATTAAAATTCATCTTTAACATTTTGGTAAGTGTACTATAATGGGTTTCTTTTGTAGTATTAGGTATATTAATCTTACTTTGTGCATTTGAGAATATCTGTATGAGGAATTTATACCAAACTGGCCAAGAAGTAAGCAAGGTTAAGAATGTCCTGTGTGAGGCCAGGTTACACTGTATTTGTGACGCAGGACGCAGCCCTTCCGGAGCTTCCAGGGGAGAGCAGCAGCTGCGCACTGCGAAATCCGTAGGCTGTGTGAAGAGTATGGCGCAGGTGGCCCCTTCTCCTGTACACTCATGTCTGTGGCACGCAGGTGCCCACTCATCAGCTTGGATGGTTGAAGAACCTTCTCACTGAAGCAGAACATGCACACAGACACACACATACATACTAAGTACACACGATCACAGAATACACGTGCCATGTAACTCCTACCTGGGGGGAAGACACAGGATATTCTTGCACCCCAGAATTTTCCTTCCTGCTGCTTCCCAATCACTGAACCGCTCCCCTCTCTTGACTTCCAATAGCATAAGTTAGCTTTGCCTGTTAGTGAACTTTATGTAAATAAAAACAGCTATAAGGTTCAGCCACGTTTATGGATGTAGCTACAGCCCATTCATTCTCGACGCAGTGCAACGCTGTTGTATGGATACACCACATTTTATTTATGCATCCCACTGTGGGTATACAATTGGGTTTTTTCCAGTTTGGGGCCCTTGCAAATAACGTTCTTGTAACGTTATCATCCTGCTAATTTATCAACATGCAAATGCTTCATTTTAGTAGATGAGTCATACAGTTTTCTAAAGTTGTGCCAATTTCTATGAGCATCAGCGAAGTATGAAAGTTGCAATGGTTCATATCCTCACCAACCCTTAATAGTACTTAGTATTGTCAATCTTATTTTTAGCTATTTTTTGATACCCTGTTGCTATTTTAAGAATATTTTGTACATAGTTCCATGAAAAAAGTTAATATACCCATTTCCTGAAAACCATGTTTCAATTTCAAACAACTATATCCTGGACAGATTTTGCACTAAATATGTGGATGTGTATGTAAAAATTAAGACCACTTCTTCCTTACATTTTGTGTAATTTTGAAAGAAAAATAAAAATTAATTACTGGTTTCCATCTTCTACTCTCTGTATGGATTTGATCATAACCAAGCCCTACGTGCTGCCTGGTCCCCAGACTGCCCAGTCGGGAGGAGGAAGGAGGCAGACGGACAGGTGCTGATATGAGAAGCCAGCACGTCTGGAAGACGCAGCAGGCCAGGGAGCCGGCAGGGTTCGCCTGAAGGTCAGGAGAGACGGTACTGAGAGGGGGCGGCAAAGGAGGGGGCGCAGGATTGCAGAGCAGAATGTTCATACTGTGGAAGTTAAAAGCTTGAACTTGGGGCAGACACCTTCACTTTTAATCCGAGATCTACCAGTTACTCACTGTATGACTTTGAGCAATTAACTATCCAGAGCCCTGGTTTCCCTCTCAGAAAAACGGGGTCATTACAGCACCTCCCAGGGCTGAATTCAGAATTAAATGAAACAATAAATCCAAAGGCGATAGCTCAGTGCAAGTGATAAGTGCTTAACCTGTGGTAGCTATTATAATTGGTAAAGTAATTACTGTTATGAGATGCAAAGTGATACAGTGTCCAAGGTGTGGACCAGGGAGTGTGTGGCAGGGGAGGAAGAGCAGTAGAAGACTTTGGCATGGAGGAGGTCAAGAATATTGTGCTGGGCGGAAATTCACAAATAAACTCTGAAGTCACACAGCACAGTGGCATGCTTTGAGGCAGAGAGAGATTCCGTGAGCCGGATGCCAAAACACATACCGGGTGGGGCAAAAGTAGGTTTGCAGTTGTGAGTATGTGCAACAGAGTTTATTCTTGCATTATTATGTATTACTATTGTATGATTTTCAGTACAAACGACTGTAAACCTTCTTTCGCCCCACCCGGTATTAGCCGACAGGGAGGGACCAGATAGTCAGCAATGATCACGCGGGAGAAGAGTCTGAGCGTCAGTGGGCTGGGATTGTCTTCAGGACAAATGGGAATTCAGCGGTGACACTGGGGGACAGGAGGTGTGAGCTGCAGCACCCAGTGCCCTGGCGGATGGCAGGGAGAGGCGAGCGGCCCTCACTGGAGAGAGATGCAAGAGGACGACGGCCTCCCAGGGAGAACCAGGCCTCAGTCAAAGCGATAATGGGCCTGTGTCCTGGGAAGGGGCAGCTGTGCAGTGGCAAGTCTTTACTGTGGACAAAAGCACCGGGGACCCTTGGAAAGGCCTGCGAGGATGAGAAGCACAGGAGTTAGGAGTGACTGAGGGCGCCCTGAGCAGTGGTGTCTTTGCTCTCACAGGACCTACAGGACCTACTGGACCTATGGGATGCACAGGATAGATAGGGCCCTACTGCACATATGGGAACCTACAGGACATACAGGACCTACAGAACTTATGGGACATATAGGACATATGGGACCTATGGTACATATGGGACCCTACAGGCCATTGGGAACCTACAGGACATATGGATCCTACAGTACATACGGGATCTACAGGACATATGGGACCTATAGGATCCTACAGGTGACCTGTAACCCTTCCAAGAGATGTTTTGGAAAGACTCAGACTTTTTGCTCTTAGAGTTGAAAAGGGAAAAAAAATAAGAAAGAAAAGCATAAATCAGGAATAGAAACACACAGCTTAAAAAGAAATTTGGTTGGAGGACATTCAATTACTAATTAGCAAGCTTGTATATTCAATAATACTGGCCCATAATTCCTCTTCTAGAACACCCCAATAAAACCCTGGGAACTTTCCTGATGAAACAACGGCGCCGTTCTCCCTCAGAAGCACCAGAAATTATAAGGGCGTGACGACGCACCCTGTCCCAGACGGGCACTGGCAGTTTTGCTTGGCAAAGCTCAGCAGCTGGGAAGCTGTGACTGGTTATTAGAAAACCACTTTAGATACTTTGCCTTCTTCCATTCAAAAATGTCACGTTAGACGGCTTCGAGTGTGCCTCCCATCCGTCGAGAGGTCTTTGTGCTGTCGGGGGCGCAGTCTCGTCTCAGAGCCCTAGAAACCTTGTACGGAAACTGGAGACACCTGCCTGTCTGAGACACACAACTGCCAAAGTCAACTGCACGGCTTTGCTTCAAATTCCAGGAGCTTTTTGAACAGTAGAGACGATGCTGCACGAGGCAAACAGTGTATGTGAAATAAAAGAACTGTCCACAGTGGGGAACACAAAAAGAGAGAAAATTGCCGTGTCTGGAAAAACATGTAGAACAGTTTTGGAGGGGAGTTGTGATGGGATCGGCTCCCTATTTGAATGCTTTATTTTGCTGTCTCCAGGTAGACGACACAAAGGCGAGAGAGACCTCTAAGCCCGTGTAGCAGAGACAGGTGTTGTTAAAAAGTTAGAAGCAGAGCAGACATCTGTCTGCCAGACAGGCGACTGCAGACCAGGGGAACTCTCTGCAGCCCATTCAGACATTTGGAATAAATCAGTGGCTGCCAGCTGGAAATAGCTTCTTGGGAAGGATTTCCTGAGAGGCTAATGTGAGGCTCGGAAAATTGATGCTGCAGAACAAAGAGAGCACTGTTGTGAAGTTTGCCACGAATCCGGTGCACCTGGGTACTCTGCTCGATGCCAAGGCGCTTACGGCCACTCTTCGAAGTAGGAGGGTCCCCTCAGTGAGCGGCAGGAGCTGCTGCGCTTGCACTTGGTTCAGAAGAGTCAGTGTGGGAACAACATGGAACCGGGGTCAGGCGGCTCTGCCACTAAAACTCCATTTTCACTCACAGTGTGTGTGACCTTGGATTAGTCCTTTACTCTCCGAGGTTGAGTTTTAGTTTTCTTGGTGTAAACTGGGCTAATACTGAATGGGGCTTATATGAGATAAAGTATGTAAGGCCTCTGGAAGAGCTCCCAGTTCTCAGTAAATACTAAGTAGTATTTATCATGTGAATAAAGCCCCAGATCCATATGCTTAACGGGAAAAGGAGTGGGCTCTCCTTTATAAAACAACTATGTATCCACATTGAGTACACACAAGAATTCACAAAACAGTTCTCCAATTCAGGTCTCAGCATATCCTCCAACTTCTCCCAAAGCCACACTGCTATGGTGGGTCTGCGGTGGGGCTCCTCAAGCTGTTCCACCAAACTTCGGTCCCTCGAACGAGCCCGAGTCCCTCAGGCTGGACTCTGGAGCTCGCCCTTTACCACCCAGATCTTTGATAGCACCTATAAAAGGCGTCCCGAAGGGCACTCCTCCCTCCCGCTCCTCTATGCTCCCAAAGCGCCCCCTCCTCTTGGCCTCCTGTAGAGGCTGTCAGCTGGCTGGATCTGGATGACTTCATGATGAATGTGTCCAAGTGGGAGTGGGAAAGAGGCCCCACTTTCGGGGCCAAAGGCCCCTGGAGCCTAACGAGGTGATCAGACTTTTTAGATGGTCAAGATGGACCTTCTCTCAGCGGCTCTCCTGAGAGTTACAACATTTAAAGTTTCAATCTCTTCCTTAACTAAAAAGAGAGCTCCTAATGCCACATTTCTTAGTTTGCATGAGTGTATCAATTG
>PVKM010014152.1:0-29392 GCA_004027735.1 Carollia perspicillata
TTGAGTTCTTCATGTATTTTCAAAATTAACTCCTTATCACATGTATGGTTTACAAACATTTTCTTCCATTCTGCAGGTTTCCTCCTCCTGCTGTTGACTGTGTCCTTTGCTGTTGGGCTGATGCAATCCTATTTGTCTATTTTTGCTCATGTTGTCTGTGCTTGGGGAGTCATAACCCAAAAAAAAAAAAAACCCAAAACCTTGTCCTGGCCAATGTCAAAGAATTTTCCCCATGTTTTCTTTTTATAATTTTGAAGCTTCAAGTATTACATTTACATCTTTAACCAATTTTTATTTCTGTAGGTGGTATGAGATATTCACTTTTATGCTTCTGCATGAGGAAAGCCAGCATCATTTTTTGAAGAGATGTCCTTTCCCCATTGTGTGCTCTTGACTCCTCTGTCAAATATCAATTAATCATAAATGCATGGATCTATTTCTGGGCTCTTACAGTAAGTCTCGGCAAAGATCTCTTTATGTTTAATACACATGAGGTTCTTTGAAATTCATGGATCTGGGGTGTCCGACCTTTGGCGTCTCTGGGCCACACTGGAAGAAGAAGAGTTGTCTTGGGCCACACAGTAAATTCACAAACACTAAGGAAAACTGATGAGCAAAAAAAGGTTTTAAGTAAATTTATGATTTTGTGTTGGGCCACATTCATAGCCATCCTAGGCAGCATGCAACCCATGGGCTGTGGCTTGGACACCCCTGAATTCTAGATGTTCATGTCTCTCTCTATATTTGGAAAGTTCCCTGTCATTGTTTCTGTTATTTTTTAATTTTTACTGTATTTTTTACATTACCATTTAGTCCCCTCATACCTCCCCTCCCCCCACAATCACCACCCTGTTGTCCATGTCCAGGAGTCCTTTTTCCTTTCTGCTCAACCCCTCCACCCACTCACAACCCCCCTTAGTCTGTCTCTATTTTGTTTGTTAATTCAGTTTGTTCATTAAATTCTGCATATGAGTGTAATCACACAGTACTTGTCTTTCTTGGACTGGTTTATTTCACTTAGCATATTTCTTTAAATAACTTTTTGCTTCTTTCTCTTTTCTGTGCTTTCTGGAACTCCCATAATGCAATTATTGTTATTTATGGTCTATCCTAAGCCGCATAAGCTTTACTAACTCTTTTTCATTCTTTTTTTCCTCTGGCTGAGTAATTTCAAATGGTATGTCTGAAATCACTGATTCTTTCTTCTGCTTGACAAGAGTCTGCTGTTGAAGCCCTTTATGGAATTGTATAGCTTGGTCATTATGCTCTTCAACTTCATAATTTCTGTTTGGTTCTTTTTTATGGTTTCTGTGTCTTTGTTGAACTCATTTGGTCCATGTATTGTTTTCTAATATTATTTAGCTATCTATCTGTGTTCTCTTGTAGCGCACTGAGCTTCTTTTAGATGATTATTTGGAATTCTCGGGCAGGCGGTTTGTAGATCTCCATTTCTTCCAGATTGGTTACTGGAGCTTTATTTTATTCTTTTGGTAGTGTCATGGTCCCCAGACTTCTCACCCTCCCTAGAGCCTAGCATTGGTATCTGGGCATTTGAAGAAGCAATCCCCTCCTCCTGTCTTTACAGACTAGTTTCAACAGGGAAAGCCCTTTCCTGTCAGCCCACCCAGAGGTTCCGGCTGGCTGTGTGCTGGGCTCTGAATGCACTGACTGCTGGAGTCCTTGGGTGGGCTGGCCTGCTGCCTACCTACTGCTGTCAGTGAGTGACCAGGTCCAGAACCACAGTCCACAGGGACATACCTGGTGCTTGGGTCCAGAGGGTGAGCCTGAAACCTGGATCTGTGGGGACCAGCCTGGCACAAGGGTCCATTGGGTAGACCTGGTGACTGGGTCCTCAAAGTGAGCCATGAGCCTGAGTCCTGGGGGCCCAGCCTGGTACTGAGATAAGCCTCACACCCTGGCCCACAGGTATGGCCCTGGTCCTGAGTCAGCAGCACTCCAGTGGGGCTGGCCTGGGGCCAAATCAATGAGGCAGACCTAGCCCTGAGTTGATGGTGGGGAGGCCTGGCAACTGAGTCCACAAAGGTAAGCCTGGCACCTGGGATTGTAGGGGTGGATCTGTAGGTTGGGTCCACAGAGGAGAACCTGAAGCCAGAGTACACTGAAGTGGGCCTGGTCCTGGGTCCACAGGGGCCAGCCTGGTGCAGGGGTCTACTGGGGAAGACCGGGGCCCTGGGGCTGCTGGAGCATAGGGCCACAGGGGGTCACCCTGAAGGCTGGGTCCATGAGTACCAACCTGGAGCTTGAGGCCACAGGGGCCAGCCTGGCACTGGGGCATGCCTGGTACCCGGGTCTGCGGGGATTGGCCACGCACCAGAGTGTACAGGGCTAGCCTAAAGCTGGTGTCCACGACAAAGTCAGGTACTCAGTACACTCTTCCCTTTCAATGAGAGTGGTACTCACAGGTTTCACTGCCCTATACAGCCTTGAGGAAAGGACGATGGCAGGTAATATGAACTGCCTTGTCTACCCTCTTCCATGAGTCCTTTCTCATTTCTGTGTTCTTCCCAGGTGCTGTAATCTCTCACCTGGATGCCTCAATCTTGTAAGAGTATTTTTGTACACAGACAGCTAGCTGTTCAAATCGATGCTTCTCTGAGGGGATAACCACTATAAACTCCCCATCTCCCTTCTTCCTCGCATCATTCTTCAACACTTCTACCTCAATATACATGACGACAATTTTATTTTCTGAGTTACTAAGCTAATACAATTATATTATAAGGTTAAGTGGTTTGAAAACTCCACATCATCGTTTTTTTTTTCTAAATTATGCATTACACCTCTTCATTTGATTCTTTAACAAAATAGAAATAAGAGATACACATCCGGTATTTATTCTCCATATACTGCATGAATGGTCATGGAGAGCTTATGAAGGTGGCCATAGACCCAGAAATTCATAAGTATAAATACACTTTAAAATGTTTACATAGTTAACACAACAAATATTTCTTAAATAAAATTAAAACATGTATCTTCATTGCGACAGCAGACCTCATGTAACCTAGTGGAGTAGTACCATACACATAGTAGGTAGTCGATAAATTCTGCTAAACAAAGTTCATTAGAACGGAGATAGTTATTTCCCACCAGCCAGTTCCTGAGACAGAGATAGCACTTAATAAATAATGTTTCTAATTACAAATATTCACATGCTGCTATGCCTTACGATCCTCCTACATTCCATACATTACTCTGAAAGATATTTTTATAACAAAAAAGCTGTAACTTTTTCACAGTTCTTGATAATAACAGCAGGAGTCAACGTAGATATTTCAAATTAATGACTGTGCTTCACTTCACAGCTACCCTGACTACACTTCCGAGCTATCCATAGCAAAGACAAGTCACTTAAAATGAAGTATGACTCCCTAACTCATCATGATAAGAACCTTCAAGGAAGAGGACAAGAACAGAAAAATGAAGCAGCTGATAAAACATTTAAAGTAACTATTACCCAGTAAATGAACTGGACAGGGCAGTTGAAAATGAAAGATAAATTGCTGTATTAAAAAAATTCACAATAGCATACCATACATCATTGCAACATTTCATTAGCCATTTCCGTTAAGTAAATGGTCATTTGACCCAGGCTATCTCTTTAAAGTATATGAATTTGTTGATCTTTATTTGCCAAGGAAAGGTTATCTTCAGTTTATAGAACTGCAATAAGTCAGAATATAATTTATTTTATATGAAGATATGTTTAATGGAATGTCACCCTGTGAACATTTTGCTAAAATGCACAGAAGTTTCCACCTGTGAAATTTTGCTAAAGCTTAGCTTTCTAATGAAAAAGAACATTCTTTATTTGCAGGGCATGCTAGTCCACAAACTATGAAATCTAAGTACATCATAGATAGATCCAAAACAAGAGCCCATTCTTTATGACAAAAATAAGAAAAAATGAACAGCTAAAACAAGTACTCTCGAAATATGCAACTTCTAAAATAGCACACTTCAGGGGTACAGTGAAAGGAACAAAAACAGTATTTTATAAACAGGGAAAAAAGCAGCAGAGTACTAATGCCAAATACTAGTACTTTCTGTATCTCAAAGAATGTAGATTTACCAATAATGAGCTCTTTATAAGTGATACATATTCAGCAGAACTAATTTCCAAGTGTTCATTGGAAATTGTCTCTCAATTTTGTAATTAAAGCAATGGAGCTCATGTTTTCACATGAATATAAACAGATCTTACGTTGCATGCTCCAGGTGACTAAAAATAAAACTTTCCAAATATACCTTGTCACATTCTTCTGAACTATTAAAAATATCTAAAAGTCTCTCCTACAGGACATGTACCCCTCCTACCATATACATCTTATCCTTCAGCCAGAAGACTGGTATTTCTCAAACAAACTATATTTAATCAATTCCTTCAAAGTGAAATAAGTCAGACAGAGAAAGACAAATACCATATGATCTCACTTATTGTGGAGTCTTTTTAAAAAATGGGACAACTCTAATTGAACAACAATTAAAAAAAAGAAGAACCCTAATTAGGTGTGCAAAAAAAAGCTCATAGATACAGAGAAAAAAGACTGGTGGATGCCACAGACGGGGGCAGGAGAGGGGGAGTGAGCAAAGGGGGTCAAAAGGTGCAAATATCCAGGAATAAAACTAGTCATGAGCTGTGCAGCATGGTGATTATATTTAAAAAGACTGCACTGCATATTTGAAAGTTGTTGGAAGAGCAGATCTTAAAACTCATTACAAGAAAAAAACATTTTTTGTGAATGTGTATAGCAACAGATATTAACTAGATTTATTTGATGGTAATTTTCCTCATATGTTGTACACCTGAAACTAATATAATGTTATATGTCAATTAGATCTCAATTTTTAAAAACGCCCTCAAAGTATTTCAAGTACATGAACTAAATAAAGTATTTCAAAAGTAGATTTAGTAAATTATTTCCCAATCTCCTATTTTAATATATTCTTAGCGTTTGACTATAGTTTAACATCCCAGAATGGAAAATAAATATTGTCAATTCCTCTTAGAAATTTCTTATAAAATGATATTTGATGTCATTTTCAAGGATATAGTCCATCCTCTGTGGAAATATTTTCCATAAAACAACTCTCCACAAAATTGAAACTGTTTACAAGTGCTGTGTATTACAATATCTTCCACATGCTTTAAAAAATGGTTTTAATCCTATTAACCATTAGGATATTATTTCCAGCAAGTCTATATGTAGAAAAATAATATAATTCAAAAACTTACCTCACAGCACATGCTCGCACACTCACACGCACAGAATGTACAGATATACAAATGTAGTCCCTGTGTGTGTTGGTCCAATGTTTTTATGGAGACAGATTTTTCAAGTACAAAATAATACTTGAACACAAATTAGTAAATGTTATGCCATGTGTTTAAGTCTAGTCACATGAGGTGAGTTCTTTGTGAGATAATGCATTGGTTTGCTGTGCAAAATATGAGATAAGGACCGTAGAAAACCTATTACTAAACACACATACCGAATGAATCCTCTACCTGTTGACCTTTGAAATCAGTTCACTTTTACTTCCAAGATTTAGTAAAAATAATGTATTAAAATACAAAACGGGAATGAATCATTGCCAACAATTACAGGATTATCAGCATATTTCCATAATATAAGTAAGTAGAGTTGTTACCTGCAGCGTATACTTTTGTATTTCATCCAGAACAAAGTCCACTTCCTTTGAGGTCCTTAATGAAGCAAGATTTGCTTTAAGACTGTAGCAATAAACTTTGGCAGTGTCATAGCTTTCTCTGCTGGCATTGATTTTGAGACAAGCATCCCCAATATGATTCCATCCTTCTCCACAATGATGAGCTAAGAAAAAAAATGACAACTCATTTGGGTATTACCAAAAGCAAGTGTCTTTCACTTATTTCAGGATTCTAAATAATTTCTGTATTTGTTTAAATAATGTTAACAATAAAATATTTAAATATACCAATAAAACATGCTAAACAAAATTTACCTAATAGTTTAGTAGAGAAGGAGAACAGAAGATTTTAAATTCTTCCTTAATTCTTAACTATAAGGCAAGCTATGGCTCTATAACATCTGTTATAATGTGTTAACTGTTTGCTAGATTTCCTCTGTAAATCTGATGTATTGGCATATGGTTCTCCACAAGTAAAATGCTTACTATATATATATATATATATCCCAAAGTCCGACTTACATAATACAAGATCACGCCAAAAGAAAAATAACCAGCATATAACAAAAGCAATTTCAAAGTTATCACTACAAGTGTAGCTAATTGTAGTCCAAATCTAATTTCCACAGCCAGAGGAATACTATTAATATTTTGATATAAGTTTGGTTCTTTGATTCTTTAATTATAATTGTGGGGAGAGAATTCTCATTTCATTATATTTAGAGAAGAAGCTATAATCTTTGCTTTTTAATACTTATTTTTACACAGCTATTCAGGTCTTTCTAAAGTTTTAACACACTATTCAGTAATAGTAGTTTATACTTAAAGTTTAAATTGAACCTAAAACAGGACCTAGTTCTGAAACACGGATTTATAAATATAAAGGCATGCACCAGAGTGCACTAATTAACAATTCAACATTTTGTGAACGTGCCGCTCTGTAAGGTTCGACTGCATTTTAGTTTCCACGTCACATCAAACACATCGGCGCCCGCGCCCCTGCAGCCTCGGATGCGGTAATGGGGTCTCTACAGAATTGTTCAAAAGCACCTCCTCTCAAACCTGTTGGTCTGAGACCCCTGTAGCTCTGGACGACTCCACGAATCTTTTCTTTACCCACTTTCAATTTGGTTTTGACCACATAAAAATTAAAGCTGATCATTTAAAGATACATTTGTTTATTTAAAATTATAATTTAAAATTCAGACTGACAGTTGACTGAGGGTAGTGGGCTTGGGGAACTGGGTGAAAAGGGGAAGGGATTAAGAAGTGCCGAATGGCAGTCACAGCGCCGTGACAGAGAGGTAAAATACAGCACAGGAATACAGTCGATAATACCGTAATGACTACGTGCGGGGCCAGGTGAGGACTGGAAACACCCGGGGCACCACTCTGTAAAATACGTGATCGTCCAGCTGCATCTGAAACTAACGCAGAGTAATACTGACTGTGAACTGCCACTGAAAAAACTGGGTTAAAAAGACAAAAAGAAGTAAATAAATAAAACTCACTATAAATACACTCCCCCAGCTTCTAGGATGTCTTGCCCTTTTATGCCATAATTCAGGCCCAAAGGAGATGCATTATCAAATTCTCTCCCTGAGAGAGAGTAGCTGACAGTGCCAATTAGGCCCTTCACGTCAAAACATTACGTTGTACTGGTAAATGCAGAGAGGAATGAGTAGACAGGGAGATGGGGAATAAAGCTGGGAGAAACATTCATTGAAGGAGCTAGGGTGCGGCTGTTTGGGGTCCTCTCTAATCTTCTTTCCACTTTTCTATGTACTTGAAATTGTTCATATAAAATGTTTGGGGAAAATATTACAAATTAAAATGAATAGCATATTTAGGTTTTTTTTAATGACAGTATCCAAAACAAAATAGTGAAAAGTGTATCACTGTTTCACATTTGTGCAACTCTCTTTAATGGTGGATTAATACAAGACAACTGTATTCTCATATCTGCTTCTCCATTCAATCTATTGGAATCATATATTACATAGCCTTTGGAAAACTCTACAGTAATCCTATAACAGAATGAGAATTAAAAATGCAAATAATATCTTAGTATTATGAGCTTTGACCTCATGGACCCGTTAAGAGGGCCCATGAACAGGAGACCCCGCTTCTTTAATAACTGCTGTTGTATTAAACTGAGTACCAAGAATAGCACACAGTTCCTGGAACACAGTAAGCCTTCAATAAACCGTAATTATCATCTAATAAGATTGTTTAAACCACCTCTATTTTCATTTCTAGGCTACACATACAGCAATCTTCCTATCTTCCAGAACTGGAAGTACCAAACCACTTCAAGGCAACAATACTAAAGTTCTGTTAAATTAGGGCTTTTTCTTACATCATCAAATCAAAGCAGGGTATAGGTTGGTTTTGGGGGGCCAATCTACCTTTTTTTTCCCCAATGCCAAAAATACATGATGGACAAATTATACAAATGAAAACAAAGGCATGGGCCTTTGAAGCTAAACTAACTTATACCACTGAACGAAACGTTTTGATGTTTTAGGCTTCTGTAGTATTGAGTATCAGCTCAGCTTTAGAGTTAAAAAGATAGCAGTAAATTTGCCAAATGAGTTTAGTGAGATCGATTCAAATGTCCAAGTTTAAATGAGACCAATTTAAAAAATGCAATTCACAAATTTTCATGGACAAGTGCCACTGCTATAGACTGGGCTCTCCATTCAGACAATTTGCTGCCTTGGGATGAGCTAGATGAAAACCACACTATGGAGACCCACTATGGAGTAAATATGAACACAGAACAAGTGAAGCTGTAGTATAACACCGTATTTTACTGTATTTATTGTATTGTACTTTTTATTCTTCAAAATGTTAGCCTGTTCAAAAGGACCCATTATACTAAACCAAAGTTTTTTCCTGGGCAATCAGTAGGTAGGATCTACCAAATATAACTTTATTATTATTTCTCAAAACTTCCAATGGTAACCAAATCCCTTTCTTATTGAAGCAATCTTCCTTTAAGTATACACATTCCCTTCAGTGAAATACTATTTTGGTCCAGGATTTACTATGTATTTTTAAAGAGGCTTTGTAAGTATTTTTACTGATCAATAGGTTGATTTTAGAATTTAATGCTTAGAAATCAATATTGCTTTTGCCCTGGATGGTGTGGCTCAGTGGATTCAGTGCCGGCCTGTGAACTAAAGCGTCGCCGGTTTGATTCCCAGTCAGGGCACATGCCTGCGTTATGGGCCAGTTTTCCAGTAGGAGCCAGGAGAGAGGCAACCACACATTGATATTCTTCTCCCTCTCTTTCTCTCTCCCTTCCCCTCTCTCTAAAAATAAATAAATACAATCTTTTTAAAAAAAGAAATCAGTATTTCTTTCAAGTTCAGTGTCACCTCACTACTGCTTCTCAAATCCTGCCCACTGCATTACTATTCTCTCATTTTCTCAAAGTTCACACACATAAACATATCACAGATCACAAGCTTTAAAGGTTCGCTATGGCCGGGTAGCTCAGTTGGTCAGAGCATCGTCCCAACACTTCAAGGCTGTGGGTTTGATCCCAGTCAGGGCACATACAAGCACCAACCAGTGAACCAATGAATGAACGCATAAATAAGCGGAACAACAAGCCAACCTCTCTCTCCCTGCCCAACCCGACCCTGTTCCTCTCTCTCCCAAAATCAAGAAATAAAAATTAAAAAATAAATTAAAACGTTAAAGGTCAACATATAAACAAAATTCAAAATCTGAATAAACATTCCAACATCTCAATAGCACTTTACAAGGCAATCTAAGTTTTATTTAATTACATGAACTTGTAAAAAAGACATGAATCCCGTGATGGAATTTTCAATACATTTTAGAATTACATAGGTTTAGAAATTTTTTTGCAAAAAAATAAAAAGACAAATGAAAAGCACGGGACACAGAAAGGTGTAAAATTGAACAGAGAATACCCAGTTAATAATCACTTCTATTACAAGTCATGCAGCCCTGAGTGAGTCCCTCAACCAGTGTATCTCAGCTTGTCTGTGTCACAGGAAGATGAAACTGGCTAAATATTTACATAACTTTTTAATTTACTGACTTTCTCTTTCAGATTTATAAAGAATAATGGCTCAGGCCTACTAAGCAGAGTGTTAACAGTAAAAAAATAAACTGAAATTGCTTTTTAAAATGAGCTTTGCTCTCATTTGCAGAGCTTAGATTCTCATTAAATCATATAATATTTATTATAAGTGTTGCAATTTAGAATTTAAAAAGCAGTAAGGAAAAAATAGTTCCCACAATTAAAAAAAAAACAGCACTTAAAAATCAAATCAAATCTGTCAAAATGTTAACATCTGTTAAACTTTGGCTATCTGTAGGAGTGCTTATTACTTTCTATGTTAAGTCATAAATTTTTTAAATTGGAAGGGGATTCTATCGAGTCAATAGGATAAAAAATACAAGAAACCTTAAACGTCTTAAAAGAACTGGAAGCAAATATACAAATATTCTTGTAGGAGCAAAGCTACCATTGTTTCACCAACACCGCTCCTTTGCTCTTGATTTCACTGTGGAGAAGGGAATGTTCCTGCTAAAAGCTCTTTGCAGGAACGCTGCGCCTCTGCGGACTGTAGAGCTCATTGACCGAACTGACGTTTTTACCTGGTAAAGCCTGGCACTCTTGTTGTCTCTGATCCCACTGGCAGTTCAAGTTCAGTGAGCAGGTTTTACAGCTGGTAAGTTTGTTACAAATCTGCTCATTTTTCACATAGCATTTGGTGTAGTTTTTCACAAACTAGAAAGTTAAAAGATAAAACGTTACTTTTCACCTTTGCACAGCAATGATTCTTAAACTTCGGTGTAAATAAATTAGCTAGTGAAGTTGAAAATACAAATTTCTAACCCCAAGATCAATTCTACTGAATCAGAATCTCTATGCATTCATTTAGTTAAACTACAGTTCTTGGAATTAGAATGTGTACATATTGGACAGTATGGGCAAATTACACAATTGGAAACAGAACCCATCTAATGAAAACATTTTCTATTGAATTTGGTAACAGGCTTCCAATTCAACAAATAAAGCCAATGCACAGAGCCATCTCTTTTAATGATCACATGAAAGAATTCCAGTCATAATAAAACTATCGTGCAAATCCCTGGAATGAAGTGGAAATGATAAGCAATAAAAATTTAAGAGATGCTTTATCAGAATCCAATAAATTTTTTAAACGAATTATTCTCTCAATAACTCAAACTAATTTTATTCCCACAGACATTAAATATTGGTTTTGGTTCATTGATGTTTTTCCTGTATTTGTCACATTGCCTTTATACAGGCCGCAAACAACCTGCAGAAGCTACTTTTTAAAAAAATGTTTATTGAATGACTTTTAGAGAAACGTTGGTTTGTTGTTCCACTTATTTATGCATTCACTAGTTGCTTCATGTATGTGCCCTGACCAGGGATCGAACCCGCAACGTTGGCATATTGGGAGGACAATGCTCTAACCAACGGACTTACCCAGCCAGAACTGTAGTATCTAACCGTATTTCAATTAATTCAGCACTAAGAGTTTAAAAGTTAAAAAAGAAAAACACAGGCAACACAGGAACTTTAGTGGAAGTCCCTACGTGCACCGAGGTTCACGTATTCACATACTATCAATATCTACGGCACAGCCTACCTCGTGAAAATTGGATACTAAAATTTCTGGCTCAACTCTTCCTGTGATGCTTCTTTGAGGAAAAAGTCCTAAAGGACTTACCGCTACCTCCTGGGTCCCACCTCCACCCTGTTTTCTCTGCACGGCTATAAATGCTTGCCTGGCTATAAATGCTTGCCTCGGGCTTGCTCATATAAGGAAGCTAAACACTTCAGTCAGTAAATTTAAAAGTTAAAATTTAGTAACAACTATTCCACGTAGAAAAACAGTTAAAGCAATCTTCATCCTCTTAGATACTTTTGAGCATCCCCACCAAATATCTGTTTGTCGACTCTTACATTTTCCTACACAAAACACACAGTAGTCCCCTTCAGTGCAAAGATGTTCATTCCTTGAGAGCAAATTATGCAGACTATAATGTAATACAAAAAGTACATAGATACTCGTGTTTATCTTTATGCATCCAAAAACAGCAGCAAATACAATTTTTAAGATTTCATATTACTTTGTGACTCTTACTCAATCATCCTATTTTCATTAGAAACATTAACTTCCTTGTTATTTATTCTAATTCAGTTTTATCTTTCCTATAGCATATAAATCAGTATTACTCTATATGATCATGGTGTTCCCAACCCATGCCAGCTAACAAGAGAAATAAATCTACTCAACTCCTCTGACAAACAGAATTACCGAGAAAAATGACAAGAAAATGGCTAAACATCTTAAAGTGAGAGAAAGAGTAACATACAAAGGCCTGATCTTAGAATAACAATGACATCATTAGAGCCACCATCCAAGTAACTATACTGCTCTTCCTTAACGACAGTGTGGCCACTGATTGGTGCCGAACCAGTACAAGAGATGAAACCGTCTCTCATTTGCACACAGGGCCAATTTAATCAATTATGGAAGGAAGTGGAGAGCTATTCTGAAACATGGCTGGCACTTTTTGGCCTCACGAAGCAGATGAACATTGTAAACAGACTATGAAGACTAACCATTCCTCTACTGGTCTTCACTCTAACATCGACGGAAAATTAAAATGAAAAGCTGGGAGAAGTAAGCAGGCTATTTGAACTACTGGAGCACAATATTTGCAACTTGCAGTAAATATGACTAAATAATGAAATAGGGTATCAGTGGACATCATTTACACTGAAATCCAATAGACCTTTCTGTACCCATTAGCATTTGGTCGAGCTTAATCACCAGACATCGTGATAAAACTGTCTGAAAGACACATTACATCAAAGTCTAAATTACAAGTGAGTACCATCTGCTCACTTACACTACCTCGCCCACTGCTCTCCTTGTTAACGCAGCATTAGCAAAAATAAAATAGAAAGCAAAAAAAGCACCTTATCAAATGAATGCTTGATAGCAATTGATATCCCACAACTTTTTCATGCATATTTTCACTTAGGGTCAATGTCCAGATGCAAATGAACCCAGGGTTATTCAACGAAGCTTTAAACAAAATTTGCTGCAATGTTTAGCTACTGACATTCTGCATTTTAGTCCCTTAGCCTTATACTTCGTTCTACTTCCTTCCTCCTGTTCCCACATGACTCACCAGCATAACTCATGAGATGAATATTAATCCAAGCATAAAAAAGTACTTCAGATTTTCAAAGATGAGTCGTGTCATAGTAACATTATTCAAACAAATAACATGGAAGTGTGTACTGTTATCAAAGTAACTTGCATCATCGATAGAATGCCTACGGGGGGCACAAGTAGGTTTACAGTTGTTTGTATGGAAAATAACACAATGACTGATAAATAGTAATACAAGAATAAACTCTGTGTTTTGCATACTCACACTGTAAACCTGCTTTTTGCCTGTATTTCAAAACCACTTGTATGAAAGCAAAAAGATTTAATTAATGAGTCAATAACTAAAAATTGTCCTCCATTTTGAGTTTTGAATATTATTGTAGACTAGAACCATAAAACTTAATATTTTGAAATATGACTGGTTAATGCAGAAAATTTCAGATGACACAATAGGAGTTTTTTACTTATTTTCCAACCCCCTTTTCTTTACCTTTCATCTCTGCCTGCTATTTTGAAAAACAAATGGACACTTTTGTTGATTAATAAAACTTTGAAGAAAAATAATGTATATTGTATTCAGTTGAAAATTGGTATGCACATCAGCTATTTAAGCTGTAGCCCAACTGGGGAAACTTTTAATCCTATGAAATATACTTTTTAATACTTTTTAAATTTTTATTTCGATTTGTTGACATCCAAAACACACGGCATTTTTAGTGCCCACTTAAAAGGTTAAATTTTGCTGCTCTTAATCAATTTTCACCTGTCATAAATATTACTTTTTTCAAGCATCTACCTAAAGTAGGGTTTCTCGATCCCACCACTATTGAGAATTTGAGCCAGATAACTTTCTGTGGGAGGTCTGCACACGCATTGTGGGGTGTTTAGTAGCATCCTGTTCTCTACCTACTAGATGCCACCATCAGCCTCACAGTCATGACAACCAAAAATGTCCACACACATTGCCAAATGTCCCTTGGAGCACAAAACTGCCTCCGGCTGAGAAGCACTGATCTCAGGACAGATGCGGAATAAAAGGGAAACCAAAACCGCCAAAGCCTCGGGTTAAACCTACACACGAGGTATGTAAATGAAATGACAGACTGTAGAACTCCTGACAAGATCTCCCTGGAAATGATTTCAATAAGTACCTATAATCCCATTTCCATCAGCACTAAAGACAGCATTTACAGCTACAAATCTTTTTATTTTAAATCAGCTTTGTAAGAATTTTCCCAATCTTGGCCATGAAAAGAAGTAAAAGTTACTGGATTCAAAATGTAACCGACACTGACAAATTTGAACAACAAATGACAGACTGAACTGACAATGTCCTAAGAGAGCGATTCCCTGCCTGTTTTCTAAATGCCTTGACATGAAAGGGGCTCTGTTTCACAGTCCTAACACGTGGAAAGCTAATGATCACACAGCAGCAAGGGTAAGCCCATCAGCGTGTGCCCTCGAGTACTGACCATGCTGCAGTTACTGCTGGCCGACATGCACTTCTTGTCATCGCACCACTGACACCCGTTCGTGTTGGCCGTGCAGCTGGCGCAGTCTGCGTATCTGTAACACCTGTCATCAGAAGCCACTGCGATGCAAACGGGGGACAGAGACACATCAGAATGGGAATGGAAATGTCATGCTTCTTGATTCGCGCGTTTTCAACATCTGTTTAAGAATCACTGAGACATTTGTAAACCACTGACATGACCATCGATGTCAAAATCAGTTCTTCAGTATGAAGTCAACTTTGTCGTTAGTTGTGTTTACGAGGTTTTAAATACCTCCTGCCCTCATCTTAATTATTGAATCTACCAGGATCTATAGCTATTTAAAATGTCCACATTACAGAGGGCGGAGAGGACTCACAGGTAATTTTGTGAACAAAATGTATTACTATGTACCTAAAAGAAAACATTACAACAAATACTGTTCATCACTCTCCATAAAGATATTGAGACACATGTGAGTTATAGATTAGCGAAACTTGAAAATACGTCTGTTAATTGCGGCACTGTGTACAAACTCACCCATTTAAAGAAAGTTGAACAATTGTTATCCTAGTCACTCATTTATAAATAAATATTTACTAGTAATTTTTCATAAGTCTGATTTATTCATTCAATATTTCATATGAAATATTAAACTAGAACATTAATCATCAAAATTATAGAAATTGTTTTTAACTTCATGGTCTGGCTTGGCAATAATTCAGGAAGAAAAAAATAAGACCAAGTGCATAATAAATTACTTCATTTTATTTCTTTGAAGCATACAGTATTTCTTAGAAAGAATTATTTGAAGTCATTTTTTTACTCACATAGGAAAATAATTCATATATATGGTCATGTTATGTATAAAATATTGATATGTAATTTTACAAGCAGAATTTTAAAAAGAAAACTAAAAATAGCTAATAAAGATATTAAATTATTAATTGCTGTCTAGTTCAAACACTAGATTCCTAATTAGAGGATTATAAATTTTTAATTTCTGAAAGCTACAAAGGTAATTCTTATAAGCAGAATGCACTTCTACATCTAGCCAAGTAGAGACGCTATGTACCAGAGATGTGAGAAAGAAAAGAAAAAACAGCTTTTACCTGTTTTAGGAGGGCACTTTGCTCTAAGAATATTATTCGTATTCCCAGATTCCCAAGATTCACAGTAATTTTTATTCCAAATACATTTTATCCCTGGACCGGCATTTTTACAAAGTTCTTCATCTCTAAAAGCCCTGCAATTTGGAGGCTTGTATACAAGGATGTCATTAAGGAGTACACTAGAAAATCCTCCAAATATATACATGGACCTAATAAAAACAGAACAAGAATCTTTAAGAAACAATATTAACAAAAGTCTCCGCTTAATGTATTAGTTTTAAAAATGAATTTAAATATATATTTTACATTATTTTACCAAGGGAGGAAACGATGTTTTAGACATAGATGCTTGCTGTACCTGTATTATAAGGTACACTGTAGAACTGCTATCGAAAATTGTAATTTTTAAATACAGACATAAAATTTAGAAATTAGATAAGGAGATCGTCTTACAGTGTTTTACTATCCTCTTATAAAATTCACAAAAAGAGTAAAATAGTCAAAAAGATTTTCAAAATTTCAATTTAGAAAGAACATCCCAATCACTGAATTAACTAGTATCTCCACTGCCAAAGAGGAGTGACATGCCCTGACAGTAACACTGTTAGCTCTAAAAATACTATTAATATAATAAATGGAAAAATCAGAAAATGCTTGGATAATATCTTTTATTATTTAAGAGAAGTGCCTGAAGTTGTACCTCACCACCTTTCCTTCGATGGCCCCCTACCCCTTAAACATACTTAAACACAAAAAGATTGGAGAATACGGTTAATGAGCCAAAAGGTACTCCACGGTACAGCAGGGACACATAAAATCAAATGCCATTAAGTACCAATGATATGTTGGAAAGAATAACAGAATATGCGGAGAGTAAAACTGATAGATGTATTTCTTTTTTTTACCCATTAATGACAACTGCAGAGTGTCCAAATCTGTTAACATCTCTATGAAGATTTGGTTTCGGTAATATTTTCCATTCATCACAAGCTAGAAAAAAGAGAGAGACCAGAAAAACAAAAAATAAACATAAAAAAATCAATACAAATACTAAAAAACAATCATTGGTCAAATTAATGATGCAATACATAAAGTTAAGAAGCCTTTCATTAATTTTCCATGACCTACAATTTAGTATTGTTACTCAGCTAGCATTGTTTCTTACATAGAAATGGCTTTTGTCTAAAATTCCCACAAGTAAATTTATCTGTATGAGAATAAAGGAAATGAAAGAAAAAATGGGTGTATTTTATATTGGAAAATAACTTTTTTCTTTTTTATCTTTATTATATTTTCCCATTACCATTTAGTTCCCTTATACCCTGCTAACACCAGCAATCACCACACTGTTGTCCATGTCCATGAGATCCTTTTCTTTTTTGCTCAATCCCTCTACCCCCTAAACTCCCCCCACCACCAGCTGTCATCCATTCTCCATCTATGAACCTGTCCCTGTTTTGCTCGTTAGTTCAGTTTGTTCATTAGATTCCCCACATGAGTGAAATCACATGGTATTTGTCTTTCTCTGACAGGCTTATTTCACTTAACATAAAGGAGGAGAGCTTAAGAAACATCTTGGACAACAGGAAAATAATTTCAATGACATTATCTTTACCAAATAAACCAATGTTCATATAGTGAAATAATACATGAACATCAATACCAGGTGAATCTAGTAAAAAGTTAAATCACTAAATCAAACTTTATATACATGCATACAAAATTAAATGGGATATATAATTTTCAATGAAAGAATGTCTAAAAACAGAATTATCAAAATCAAATATTTAGTATGGAATCCCCAAAGACTCTGAGTACCCAAAGTAATCTTGCAAGCGAACAAGGCTAGAGTTATCATGCTCCCTGATTTCAAACTATATCACAAAGCAATAATAATCAAAACAGCATGGTACTGGCACAAATACAGGCACACAGGTCAATAGAAAAGAATAAAGAGGTCAGAAATAAACCCATGCTCATCAGTCAATAGGGAAAATATAAAATGAAGAAAAGACAATCTCTTCAATAAATGATGTTGGGAAAACTGGACAGCTACATGAATAAAATTGGATGACTCTTACAACATCTATGAAAGCAAACTCAAAATGGATTAAATTATTAATGTAAGACCAGAAACCATAAAACCCCTAGAAAAAAAGATTCTTTGGCATCAGTCTTAGCAATATTTTTCAGATCTGCTCCCCAAACTAAGAGCACCATAAGCAAAAATAAACAAATGAGAGTACATAAAACTAAGAAGTGTCTGCACAGTGAAGGAAACCATCACCAAACTGAGATAGTAATCTATTACATGGAAGAAGATATTTATAAGTGCCATATCTGATAAGAATACCAAAAATATACAAAGAACTCATACAACTCAATATCAAAAAACAAATGACCCCACTAAAAATGGGCAGAAGATTTGAATAGATATTTTTCTGATAAAGACATACAGATGGCCAACGGACACATGAAGAGATGCTCAACATCTCCATTCATCACAGAAATGCAAGTCGATACCACAATAAGCTCTCACCTCACACCTGTCAGAATGGCTATTATCAAAAGACAGTAAATGCCCTAGCTGGTGTGGCTCAGTGGATTGAGCACGGGCCTGTGAAGCAAAGGGTCGCCGGTTCGATTCCCAGTCAGGGCACATGCCTGGGTTGCAGGCCAGGTCCCCATTAGGGGACACATGAGAGGCAACCACGCATTGATGTTTCTCTCCTCACTCTTTCTCCTTCCTGTCCCCTCTCTCTAAAAATAAATAAAATAAAAAGACAGTAAATAACAAGTGTTGACGAGGATGTGGACAAAGCGAAACCCTCGTGCAACACTGGTGGGGATGTAAACTGACGCAGCCACTGTGGAAAGTAGTTCGGGAGTTCCTCCCAAAGTTTAAAATAGAACTCCCATATGAGCCAGCTGCTCCACTTCTGGGCATTTATCTGAAGAAACAAAAATGCTAATTTGAGAAGATGTATGTGCCCGTAGATTTACTGCAGCATTATTTACAACAGCCAAGATATGGAAACAATTGTCTACTGACAAATGAATACTTTCTAGTGTTTTTACAATGTTTTATTCATAGAAACACTTTCACATAACACCTATGACATTTCCGAGAGCCAATGCTCTGAAAATCACATTTTGGGAAATACTATTATAGACAGCTGTGCGTGGGGTCAAAGCCTGCTGATTTAACACGCTAATGTTCATTGAAGAAATGTGGGAGTACCAGAAAACTTCCCAAGTGCTTTCATCTCCATCACTTAAACTCGTCTTTGTAAGAATCCTGTGAGGTTGATTGAGCTGGTAGTACCTCATGTTAAAAATATTTAACAATTAGACCTAGGACAAGTTAAGCAATTTGTTTAAGCCTATTTGATTACATTTGTTTTTCTGGAAGTTATGTTTATGAATATTTGCTATTATAAAACTAATTTGATGGAACTGCCCAAGTGTCCATCAGTAAATAAGAGAATACAAAAACTGTGGTATATTTATACAATGGAATACAGCTATTTGGCCATTAAAAGAAGGAACTCTTACTGTTTGTGACGGCATGGATGGACCTGGAGAGCGTTATGCTAAGTGAAATAAGCCTGTCAGAGAAAGACAAGTACCATGTGATCTCACTCATATGTGGAATCTAATGAACAAAGTGAACTAACAAGTAAAACAGAAACAGATTCATAAATAGAGGGCAGGCTGACAGCCAGAGGGGACCAAGGGGGTGGAGGGATAGCGCAAAAGACAAAAAAGATTTTTAAAAAGCCATGGACATGAACAGCAGTGTGGTGACTGCTGGGAGATGGGGGGATGGAGCGGGGTGGAAGAGGGCACAGGGAAATAAATGGTGATGGACGGAGACTTGATTTTGGGTGGTGAACACACAGTGTACAGATGATGTGCTGTACAATTGGGTACCTGAAATCTCTATAATTTTGTTAACCAGTGTCACCCCAATAAATTTTATTAAAAAAGAACAAAAAAGAATTGTAAAACAATAGTCACATGTGGAGAGAAGGTGTGACCCAAAAAGGGCACAGACTTTGACAAAGAGGTCACTAGTTAGGAAGGACAGGTTTCAAACATCCCATCCAATCTAAACACATACGCACAACCCACATGACCGCTGATTTACAAATTGTGTGTTGGTTATAGGATTCCAACAACAGAAATAGAAACCAGAATATGCTTCAGAAAAATAGATCAGAAGAGTCAGATGAAAGAGCAGGGTTTCCAGAAAGTAGGACTTCCAGAAATCAGTTTACTATACAGTGACGGTCCTAACATCGCTCAGCTACCAGCCCCTGCAGACATTGCTTTAGCTCTGGAGAGCCCCCTCACCCTAGGCCCTATGCTCCTGGGAGGGACCCTCACACAGTGACGGTCCTGTTTCATCCCGTGAGCGACAACTCTGATGGGCACAGAGGCCGTTAGGTGGGCCTGACCTTTCCCTCTGCCCCATCCAGCCTCTTCCCCCGCCCCTTCCCATGACCCTTATCAGAACCCTGGACATGAAAGACTGTCACCGGGTTTGCTTTCCAAGGAACCCGGCTGTGACAGGGCTGTTCATGGCCACCGTATAAACTGAGCCATACTGACTGATACAATACCATAAATGCAAATCTCCCTCCTCGGTTTCTTAAAATAGCTGGCAAATCGTTCTCACTCATAAAACTGATGAGGATGAATACAATTTCACTTTCAAGTTTATGAATAGCCAGCTGAGGTCAGCAATTTGTGCACTACGGGCAGAGCATTTCATGCTTGCTGGTATTTGCCCACCTGCCAGGAATTTTCAACAGAATGGGGACAGAGAAAGACAGGGGCAGTTGTTACAAACAGACTTTACACTTACTCCTTCCAGCTTTTTCAATAACTACTACACAGAAGGTTGGGCTAGATAAATTCTGTTGTTGAGTTTTCTCATTCTAGATCAGGATTCTCTACAAACCTGGGATTGATTTTCCTGTGAGCAGAATTTTTCAAAGGCTTTAAAGCTCAATATCAAATTAATATAATTTGTTTACATGTGATCTATTCCCATTCTTACATTATGAAGCCTCTTACATTATTAATCTGACTACAGTCAATAATTATGTGTTTTCTTCCCAAGAAGAAAATATATTTCCAGAGCACTCAAGTCATTACCACTTCGTAAAAAGTTCAAGGCTAGACAAATCAAAGCAAATCCACACAGCCACTGACGTCATGAAAGCTGACAGGAATACCATTCATAACAACAGGAAAGCCACACAGAAGTACAGGACAAAGTAAAATACACACTCTGGGGTACAGATTTGTTTTTAAAAATGGTGCTACAAGGTACTAAATATTAATCTACCAGCTGCACGCTCAATACACATAAGATAAAAAATCAGTTACTGTTTTCTCAAACCCAAATTTCAGAAATCAGAAAACTGTGCTGTCGGGCTACTGACTTAGTTCATAATTAACATTAAGAACTTATACTGGCATTCAGAGACTGGCTTATCAACGATGCGTAAATAGTACAGGTGGGAAATGCACATCCATCTGCAAATTTTCCTCCAAATAGTCATTTCTTCATGCAAATATACATTTGTAATACTTTAAGGACACATTTTAAAAATTTCTTTACTTTTCCACTTGAAATACTAGCTCATAAGTCAGTCTGAGTTGTATACATGAAATACACTAAAAAGAATACAAAGGTTGTGTGGACCAGACCCAAAAGTAGGCAGATACAGAGGAAACCTCCCTTTAACCATTTGAATACCTTTGTAACAGAAACCAAATTTCTGGGTGTTGTCTAAAAACTTTTTTCCACTAGCCCTTCAATGAGGGTGTTTCACCAGGTTTTTCCCTCGTGAGGTCGAAACTTCTCAAACATTCTAAAAGATACACATTTTTCTTAGTTACCTCATTCATCTCCACAGCTGCTCTCAGAATGCTGTCCCTGACATTCATTCAATAAACATTGATTTAGTTTCTACTCTCTGCCAGGAAAAGCAGGTACTACTATTTGACTCGATTAATTGAAATGATTTTATGGGGTTTTCAATAAGTAGTCTTGATGTAATAAATTATATTTATACATTCCTTGATAATGAATTGACTTGAGTAAACAGTCTTTGTGATAAATTATATTTATACATTCCCTGGTAGTCAATCATATTTAAATTCCTAGGATAAATTCTACTTGGTCATAGTTTATCATACTTTTAAAACATCGTGTCAAAATTCATTTTGACTTTAAGGTGTTTCAATTCATAAACTCTCTCACTTGTAAATACTGAAATCGTTTGTCAAATTGCCTTCTGAAACTTAAGAGATATAAAAAACCACCTTCCTGATTTCTTTTTTCCCCACTCATCCCAGAAAACTAATTTCTATGACGATAGTCACTTTCCACAGCCAAACAGTTTCGAAGTGTAAGTGCGTCTAGTAACACGAGATCAGCTCAGTAAGATACACTTTTCCCATTGTGTCTTCAGCCTCTTTGTATACTAGAAAGTTATCTTTACCAGAAAGATCATTTTAATCTTGAACCAGGTACAATAATAACACCACTAACAATAACAAAAATCAATAGTTTTCAGATTTTAAATCTGACTTCAAGCTAGATTTACAAACTCGAACATTAAATAATATATCATAGTACATATTAAAGTCGATCCAGTCTTACTCCCCAGCCATGGCTCCATTATCAATTGCACTCTAGTCATTCTTTAAAAACTGCAGGTGCCCAGTGACTAATCTAAGAAAAATCAAATTACACAGTTTTTTTCCTCCTACAACCTTCAAAAGGGACGCCAAGGCACGGCCATGTTTCGAAATCATCACCATGTGTGTCTGCATCACCCATGCGTAATAAGAGCCATGAAGACAAGGTTATATCCTCAAAGACTAACGACACTCCTGCTAAAATTTACTTGCAGTAAGGTTGAAATAGGACATTTTTCAGCAATGAAAAAACAGTATCAGCACAAATATTCCTATTTGTTTAAACACTGTAGAACACAAGGCAGTCAGCGGAAGCGTTCAGGTGCGTTCCGGTTAAACAAGCCACGCAAAACCTACAGCACTGGACCAACGAGAAAACTCAGCAACGCGGCCTTTTTTCTTTCCAAAACAGGGCTATTTTATGGTTGGCTCATTATGCAATGATTGTGTTTTATTTCCACAAAATATACTGCATAAGGCAAACAATTATTTTGCAAGGCACTTCCTGAAATATAAAAAAATACTTTTTCTGGGAAAATATTCCAACATTTGATGCTACAAAACTAAGAAGAATAAATATAGGTTTTAGGGGGAAATTTTATTGGGAGCTGAGCAGAAATAATCAACTGAGATAAAATAAAAACATTTATCCTGGGTTGAATTGTAGGGTTGTATTATGTTTCTGTTGTTACTTTTAGCACAGGGCATAAAAAGAAAAAGAAAAATCCTATTAAAATACAAAGCTATTTAAAATGTTATCCTCCCTTCGATCTAAACATTTGCTTGAAAAGTGAAACTGATGTTTGCTTTTATCTTTCCATACAATTAACATCATTAAACATAACGTGTCTGGCAATTTGTTGCCCAAATTAAGAACATAGGTTGGACCCAACCCAACAGCGCAGCACCTTCAAGTGGAAAGACGACTGCAAGTCATGGAAGCTACAAAAGCTACTACATCCACTGCTTATTGGCCCCAACGCTTTAGGCAAGTTTCTTTCACCCTCTTCTGTTTCCCACTCTGGAAAAAAGTTTATTAACAGCTCATTACAAGGTTGTTAGAGAGCTTACAGATATTGTGTATAAAGCGCTAGCCCTTAGCATAAGACCTAGCTCTCAGAAGACAGTAAAGAGTAATTAGAATAAAGATAATCTGATATTTCTTTCCCCCACCTCTCTGAAACTAACATCTCTAACGTTTTTTTACCTAAGTTTTTTTGACACATAAACCCTGAAATATGATCAGAGTGAACAATAGGCAAGAAATAAAAATAAATTCCCAATGTGAAAGCTATAAAAATATCTCAATATTAATTTCTTCATTAAAGTACAGAAATTAGGTGCAAGCTCCGAGAAGAATCTTCTGCAAAAATTAGAAGTTCAAAATCTCTCACTTTATAGATTTTTAACAATAACAACAAAATTCTACACTTTCCCAGAGTATTCTTTTTTCTTATAAGAAAAACAGACAAGACTTTTATCTACCTCCAGAGAACTAAACCTACTGCCTCATCACCACAGGCGAAACAACGTGTGGAGAGCCCCCGCCTGGCAGTGAACACCCGGAAACCAGCCTCAGCACTTCACTGGATCCATTTTTCTGGGTCTCAGACACTGATTCACAAGCCTTCTAAAAGCCGAGACAATCCCATTTTCATCGTGAATCATTACTTCAAATTATTATTTCAAAAAGTAAATATCTAATTATTTACTTCCTAATAATCTTAAAGACAGTGAATTCTTATTAATGATGAGTCACAGACAGACACTCACAGCTTAGTGTTAAGATGCATGCTTAACTTTATTACTAGGGATTTTCTTCCCAACAAATTTCTAACAGTATGAAGATCAAAGTGCTTACTAAGAGTCACAATTTTCCTTATATGCTACCACTTGAAATAATTTTCCTAAGTAGATTATGTGCCTTTTTGGTATTGAAAAACAAAAGTATACTTCTTACATCTATTCAGTGTGTTATTCTTTGGTCTCTTTTATTTTTATTTATCAACATGATTCCTAATAGCTTAAAATTGGTATATTACTTTACATCATCAATATAAGGTGCTCTAAAGTACTACTAAATATATGTCAAAATATCAGCCAGGTTTTATCTATATTATGATGTACAAAGAAAAATATTTTCACTATAATAGTCTATTGCATAGCTAAATTTAGTATTTCAATAAATATATTCATTTAACATTCAGAAGTTGATAGAACTATAGGTAGCATAATTAAAATTAAATAAACTGTATCTAGGCACTGTATTTCTGGTTCTCTGCAGAAGGTTATTGAATCACTTTCATTCCTAGTTCTCGGCTTTCATTTTGTCCCAAATCTTATTTCTCTTGCTCCACTATCAACAAGGTCCTTTCTCTAATTCCATTAGCTTTCTAAACCAAGTAAGTCTATCTGGTGAGTTCCGTTTAAATGCATCTTTACTCATCCCCACTATGTCTAATATGCTTGTGTACTACTTATAATTTACATAATTTGATAGTCCTCTATATCTACGCATTATCAAAACTATTGGTAGAAGGCAAACAAAACAGCCTGATACAGCGCCCATGTAGGGCTACCCTACACAAAAGCCTTTGAAAAGGACGTTCAAACCCAGATTTCTCAAGTCCCCTGTCTCCACCACAGAGTTGCCCCAGTTCATCTCTTCCCCCGGACTTATGCTACTACTATGCTGACTTCAGAGAGAATTCTATGCACAATCTGTCACTGAATTTATTTCTCTAAAATGGCATATACACACGCTGTCAAGTGAGGTATTTGAGAATCTCTACATGAAAATTTTCTGATATTTCCTACTTTGTACAGTCCTAACAGATACATACCTATGTCATATGCCAGGAAATCGGCAGAAAAACATTTTGCACCGTTACTCAAGGAAGTGTCATTATGGGTATTTCCTCCAAAAATAAGCATAGCTCCATTGATAAGAACAGCTGAATGAAGGTATCTGGCCAACCCACTTTCTTTCAAAATAGTCCTACAGGATAAAATTTAAAAATGTATTACAAAAGATAAAAAGACCTCCCTAATTTTATATATATATATAATATAAAGGATCTAATTTGCATATAGAATTGTCCTTGGAATTGTGAAATAACATGCTTAATTTTCAACATAAACATCCTCTAAACTTCAATATTTTAAAATATATATATTGCCTCTACACTTCATATTTTTAGAAAAGTATTTTCAGATTCATAGTACCTTAAAGTGCTTTGATGAAACGCAATATTAAACATAATGGTTAGTGATTTTATAATAATTTATACTTTGAATTTTGTTTTTATTTCTGAAGGTAGGAAATCATTATTCTTAAAACTAGAGGATCAACATCATCAGTTATATATATCAAAATAAATAAGAAGTTAAGTATAATATATTTACTTGGAACTATATTCAGTTAAAACTACATAACTCATATGGATCCCATAATATACTTTTAAACTTTTTAAGTATAATAAAACATACAGAAAAGTGCACTAATCATGTTTAAAATTCAGTGAATTCTCACAAGATGAACACAACTAAGTAATTAGCACTCGGATTTAAAAATATATACGCTACCACTCTTCTGGTTTCGACAGCAAAGGTTTGTACTGCTGTCCTTGTACTTTACAAAACAGAACCACACAGTTTGCATTCATTTGTACCTTCCATTGCTCAAGAATGTTTGGGACGCGTGCATAGGTTGCGTATACCTAAACAACGCAATGCATTTTTGAGAGACATTAAAAATAATATGTTCTTTTAATTAATTGAAGTGCATCTGAGAGAAAATACTACCAATATACTCTCGCAAATATATTTCACCTGAATAAACTGATACATGATAAAGGTGCATGATAATATGAATCAATATTTTGTAAATATTCTAAATAAATCCCTGGTACTAACAAAGAATCAGAATATAAACACAGTATGTATAAAGTTAGTAAGGTATATATAGTATCTCAAAAACCATGGATTAGAATACCAATTAATGCTTCAAGAATATGGAGCTGACTTCCAGAATGACAATATAAGGAGTTCAACAAATTTCTCCCCAGAGAAAGAGCTATAATTGGTAAAAGTTATTTTTAAAAAAATAATGATTTACTGTCTAAATATTTTTTACTAAGAGCAACCATAACCATTTACTCAAGAATATCTGCTAAATTTTAGTAAGAACAGCAACAGTCCATGATAGCTAACTCATTATCTGCCCTCATCTTTCCCCTTCTCCACCTCCCCCCACCATACACCCAGTTCGGCAACATAGATGTTCACCCCAAGTAAGCATGCAAAGCCAAGAACAAGAACTCCATCCTCTAGCTCCTCGTCCAGGCCACTGAAGTCTAACCAGGAGCAGGAGACTGCCAAGACTTGTCACGCCCCCAGCTCTGGTTGGCAGAAGTTCTACTCAAGGAAAAAGCATGAGAAGTGTTAGAGCTCACCCTCTAACTCATAGGGTGGAAGCTAAATGCCAGGCTCAGAAGGCTAAGAGCACCAGGGTCAAATAGTCTTCACCCCACCTAACTTATTGGGCAGGGGACCCTTGCCAAAAGAGGCAACTTGCAAAGAACAAAAGCTACCAGCCCCACCCAGTACCATGCATGTAAAACAGTGGTGTCGCTCCAAGAGGAGCCAGCTGCTAATTCCACCTACGATTCCAAATACTGAGGTTTCCCCCAGAACGAGAGGTAGGCTAAGAAACAAGAGCTCCAAAGCTCCTCCAAGAAGACTGACTTTATATGCAACAGAGGGTAGGAGACCTCAAGCCTTAAGGGAACTCTCAAAAACTATGGAGGTTTTGGTTGTAAACAATTATGAGATAGCTGGTAGCTCCATGAGAACAAAAGCTCAAACAACGACCAGGTAAAAGTCTACCAGAAAGAGCCTGTGGAAAATGACAGCTAAAAGCAGGAAAGGGGTCAGATACTTAAAGACCATCCCTGAAAAAGGACTGAAATTGAATCTAATCTGACTATGGAGACACATATGCCCCAAAGCATTGTTGAAAATAATAGAGCAATCAGTCAGCTATTAGTAGAGGCCTGGTTATTGTGATAGAAACACAGGCAGATAGCTTCACAGACAGGTCAGAGGAAAAAGTCCAAGAGCCCTGCTAAAGTCGCAGCCCTCCCAGGGAAATTGTGTGTGTCCCCAGACTGCCTCCTCGGAGGAACAACACTAAAGGATGCATTTGGAGGAGGAAAGAGACTTCGCTAAAAGAGTTTAGCTATGTTACTAAACAAATAAAATTACAGCAGTCCCAGAGAGCGGGGAAATCAGGATCTCAGTTAAATGAAGACATGCAACAAAGTAGGAAAGTGTGACCCATACACAGAGAAAAAGAGAGAGAGAGACAATACAACAGCCTTTGAGAGGGCCCATGCGTCAGATGAGCAAGAAAGACTTCAAAGCAGCTACTATCAATGTTTGAAAAACATCACAAATACATTCACAAACTTAAAGAAAAAGTCTGCCTGGCGAGTTACTAAAGGAAGTTGTTTAGTCTTCAATCAATTTTCCTAATCCAGAGTGCTGGCAAAGGCATTCATATAATCATACAACCAAGTGTAAATGCATTATTTCTTCTCCTTTCTTTTCTTCATACACTTGAAAAGCAGCTGTTTTAAAAGAGGACATATCTCATTGGATTGTTGGGCTTATAACAACTAGAAAGAAATGTAATACACCAGAGGTGCGCAAAAGGGGGTTCACAGTTGTAGTGACCTTGTTTGCAGTTAGTAAGGCCATTGAAATCATCATAACCTGCATGTCTGTCTCCGTACGAACTGTAACCTTACTTTTGCCTACTCCTGTATTTGACAATAAGAACACGAAGGGAGGGATGGAAGTAAAGGTCTACTAAAGTAAGAAAATGATGCCAAACAGTAACTCAAATCAAGAAAAACAAATAATAAAAAAAAGCACAGAAAAATATTTAGTAGCAAGGTTGACATAACATACATATTTGTTCTCCTTTCTACTCTGGGTCTCTTTAAATGACTTAAAATTGTATAAACTAATAAGTATAAAAATATATTGTTGAGTTTTAACATATACAGATGTTTTCTATGTATACATAATTATAATACCATGAAACAAGAGAGAAAAGGAAATAGACCTTTATATAAGAGTAATGTTTCTCTATTTCACTGAAATCAAGTTAGTACAAATCTAAAGTACATTCTAAGTTAAGATATACATGTTAAGCTCTAGAACAACTGCTAAGGAAGTAACTAAAATAACTATTTTAAAATGGCAAAAGAATTAAAATATTATACAAGAATATATTTACTAAAAGACTTCTGGACAAGATGGAGGCACAGGTAGATAGCCTTTGCTTCCTTGCACAACCAAAGGAAGGACAACGACAAATTAAAAAACAAAAATAACAAGAACTGCCAGAATATGGAACTGTATGGAAGTCCAACAACCAAGGAATTAAAAAAAGAAACATTCACCCAGACTGGTAGGAAGGGCAGAGATGGGCAGCTGGGGTGGAAAGGACACGTGACAAGGCAGCAGCTGGAAGACCGGGCAGACGAGGCAGCAGCCGAACCAAGCAGTCCCACATCCACATGTAGATAAGCTGGGAGAAACAACTGGGGAGCGAGACAGAGCATGCAACCCGGAGTTCCAGTGAAGGCAATGAAGCCTCAAATCTATTGCTGTAAAACTCTGTGGGGGTTGCAGCAGTGGGAGAAACTCACAGCCTCATAGTAGGGTTCATTGGAGAGACCCACAGGGTCCTAGAAGGTACACAAACCCACCCACCAGGGAATCAGCACCAGAAAGGCCCAATTTGCTTGTGGATAGTGGAGGAAGTGACTGAAGGTGGGATGAGAGGCAAACAAGTGGCACTGTTCCCTGTCTGACTCCTCCCCTACATATAGCACCATGATGCAGGGTGGGTTGACCCACCCTGGCAAATACCTAAGGTTCTACCCCTAACAACATAACAGGAGTGCCAGGACAAATATGGCCCAAATGAAGGAACAGATCAAAACTCCAAAAAAAGAACTAAATGATGAGGAGATAGCCAACCTATCAGATGCTGAGTTCAAAACACTGGTAATCAGGATGCTCACAGAAATGACTGAATACAAACACAAAATAGAGGAAGAAGTGAAGGCTAAGCAAAGTGAAATAAAGAAAAATACACAGG
>PVKM010014153.1:0-29395 GCA_004027735.1 Carollia perspicillata
GCTCCCTACTGGGGACCTAACCCACAACCAGGCACATGCCCTGACCAGGAATCGAACTGATGAACTTTCAGTTTATGGGATGACACCCAACCCACTGAGCCATACCAGTCAGGTCTACATGTTGGTATTTTTTAGTATCATATCACTGCCATCATGTTCTTACTGCATTCCTCAAATGCTAGTCACATTCATGGCATGATCTCTATGGACTATTTAAAATGGTTTGGATACCACTTAAATTATTTTAAGTTAAAGGTAGGAAAGCAAGCCATGTTCAATATATAAAAATTGTGCATGTGTGTGTAAAAGTTTTTTACATTAATAGATTCTCTATGTATGTGAAAATATAAATTTGAAAATAATGCATATCACGATGTTCAAATATGTACAAATATAAATTTGAAAATAATGCATATCAAGATGTTCAAGATGTTCAAATATGAACCTTTCAAATGGACTTTTTCATAGAGTCCAATATGTTGTTTATCTTAAATATATTCTTTTGTGTAGACTAAAAGGTAACCATCAATGCTTGTAAAAAGAGCAGGAGTTAGTTGCATGAGATACTTAGAAGAAATAGTTACGGTTAAGACTATCGAGTGTGCCAACTTAAGTTTTTCAATGACTGGTTTCTTGGTTTGGCCCTTCTTAATCAACGTTAATTCAGAATTTAGTTTTTATTGTGAGCGTGACAGTCAATTTGTTGGGTAGGCTATTATTTTGATGCTGGAATTTAGATTTTATTTGTAATTCAAGGGAGGGCAAAAGATTTGGACACTACACACATAACTAATTGATTTAATTTATATTTAGAATCTACTACATTCTTTAAAAGCATGCTTAAGCTCATTGCAGGTGAGTGGGGAAAGTGCTAAGCATCGCACTTTTTGTTAGTTGCATGACAGCCATATGAGCATTTGCAAACAACTGGTCTGTCTGACATTCATTCCATAGGTTTGATTCCGTGAAGCGTCCTCTCTCAGTCATAGGCCTGATTTAATCCTCTCCTGCCTTGTACTTCCTTAGCCCTTTTGCTCTGTTTTCTCTTTTTACACAGTTTTGAGCACCATCTGGTATATGATCGGTATGTGTTGGTTTACTGCTTATTGTCTTTCTCTCCCCACATGGTCTCCAGGAGAGCAGACACTTTTGCCTGTCTTGTTCATTGCTTCCCCTGCTCCTAGGATAGTGCCTGGCATGCAGCAGCACAGACAGCCAGTAAAGAGCTGTTCAATTCAAGAGAGAAAGAATGAACATGGGCCTTATTACCAGAGATAGGTTCAAAATCTACTTACTCCTCTTACTGAGTGTGACCTGAAAAAATTCTTATTTGTGAGTGGGGAAGTTTATTTATTTGATCACAAGAAAAGGTTCATGTTCATTATGAAATATTCAGGTAATATAGAAAATGGTAAAATATATAATAATCCCAAACCCCAAAAGTTGTTAACATTTTTAGTATACACCCTCTAACCTCTGACCTTAACGTCCATGCACAAGAAATTGTGAGTGCAGCAGCCGTTTTGTAGAACTACTGTGGAGATTAGAGATAATGTGCAGAAATGCCTGTCCCTAGGTGCTATTATTCATCTAGATGGAAGACAACCAGGTATTCACCTTCAGACACATAGGAAATACTTTATCATTTTAAGACATGTTCAAAAATGTAACTCCAGTTTCAAAGTTTTACAGGGATTAATATTGCAGAAAAATCGTCACCATCAGAGATCCCATCCTAAGAAATAACACCTAATGCTGCTGGTATGTTCCGGCTATCATTAAGGTATGTTCAGCTATCATTTTAAGTGTATGTATGTGCCAGGCTTTGCACTGGCATTGTTTGCAGGTATCTCTTCATTTAAAAGCCTTACAATAACCATGACGTGCAGCGGTTACTATTATTAACCCCATTTTACAGATGAGGAGACAGGTTTAAAGAGATCAGGCAGTAATTTGTCCAGATCACAGGGCTAGCAAGTAAGGAATCCCAAATATAAACCCTGGATCTGACCCCAGAGTCCTCATTCACTGAGCATTTAGAATGACACCCAGCGTGAATGTGTTACAGAAGCGTGGGAGCCACATCCATTCTAGGAGGATGCAGAATAGCAGTAATGTCCAGATGATCCGGAGGATATGGATTGTGACCAACAGGCATGAACATTCTGTTCTCTTCTGCTACAAATTTGCAATAGGATTAATCTGTCAGCTGGCTTTCACTAATATGAATCTGCCCACTAAATTCTAGTGATCACCACTAGGTAAACTCATGAAAATACCATTCCTCAGACTCTGAAGTTTAGTTTCAGAACTTGCACTCATAGTAACTTTATTTTTTTTTGGTAGAGTCATTTTATTATTATATCTATAGGGTCAATACACATTTTTTCTATTCACAATTTTATATTACAAAATTTCATTATAAATATTTTTTATTTAACCTATAAACACACACACACACACAACCTGAAAAGAAAATTCAGTTAGTTTCCCACCACCAAAAGAAAAACAACTTCATCACTGTATACACTTGTGAAGCTATTAAAGTATATTTTATGAAATGTGTGTCATAATCTATACAGAGTTTTAGATCACATCTTTTTACTTAATATTACGTGATAATGTCTGAGCATTACTTATCTGCTATCCATGAAAGCATAAAAGGGCAATCCTTTCAGTAAGCTAATTTGGGGTGTTTGTTTTATTGAGCTTTAAAATATGAGTTTCTGCTATTTAAATAATTTTATATGAGAATTTACCTTATAAAAGCATTAGATATACTCAGAATATTTCATGTATTAAATTTTGAGAGAGGAAAATGTTGAAGTCACGATTTTATTTATTTATTTTAGAGAGGGGAAGGGAGAGAGAAGGAGAGGGAGAGAAACATCAGTGTGTGGTTGCCTTTCACTCGCCTCCCACTGGGGACCTGGCCTGCAACCCAGGCATGTGACCTGACTGGGAATCGAACTAGTGACCCTTTGATTCTCAGGCCCACGTTCACTCTACTGGGCCACACCAGCTAGGACTCATAGTGACTTTATTAAGAAAAAGGTCCACACTGTGACCAAGACAGAGCAGTTGCCCTGTCTCAGTGGCAGTGTTAGTGGCAATGATACCACTTCCCATATTGTCTAGCTGGTTGATTTTTGTTATCTGAGTGAAAGCAAAAGTGATTTGAAAATAGGTAGCTATGGTCAAAAAATGTTCTTATGCAGTGTTTAGAATTGAATTCCTGACATGTCAATTCCCCCTTAGTAGTCTAATGGAAGGATCCTTTGGGCCTGCAGAGGTCATATTGATGATCTGTCTGGTTAGAAGCTGGAGTATCCCGGGAGAGCTTCCAATACCTCTGCCTCCCATGCACCCTCGGGCCTCTGAACTCACATCCTATTGATTGCCTCCTGCTTTCCAGGATTCTAGAATCCTTATTTCTGACATCAGTCCAGGACCTTGCCTTCAATTCTTCATGGCTCTCTTCACTTGAATGCTTGCTATTCATGTTCTTAAGCTCGGCGCTACACATCTTATTGTACATAAACACAGAAATTTGACTCTATTTTTTTTTTTGACATAGCACACCCACAAGGAAGAAATGTAGCTGAAAGAAATAAAAGAACTTTGGCGTGAGACTGGCTTGGACAGTAATTCGAGCCCCATTATGACTAGCCATGTAAGCGTGACCTAGTCTTGAAAAACACTTTTTTTCCTGCATGCTTACTGGAACTGAATGAAATGATGAATCAGCAAGGGTCTATGGCAGTGCTGAGACAGTTTAGGCCCTCAGAAATCTTAGCTTTTTTTGTCAGAGTTTCCTGCATGAGTTTGTAGACCAGGGGCCAGCAGCTGATTTCAGTAAAGGATTGGAGGGTAAAGAGTTTTTCTGTGCAGACTCTGTCCAACTAATCTCTCGTGCCACTAAAGCACATTGGCTATGCAAATTTGGAGCAGGATTGTACACAGATACTGCACTCCAAATCATATTGCAACCCCATACTAGAGCTCCTATAATTCAGCCACTAAGAAGGTCTTAAATCTTTCTGTCTCTCCTGTAAGTCCTATGTACAAATGTAATTTAAGCAGTTCCCTTCTACTTTATTCTGCTTTTTAATTTAGAGGAAAATCTACAATGGCTCTGGGATGGCATCGACTTTCCTCCAATCTACCCAGCTTTACACTCTTAGGACTGAACTGCTGATATATACTCATTTTCTACTACTCACAGAATAACTCTGCTTCGTTGCATCATGGGGAAAAAAACTTACTGTAGGCATATTTTAGCTATGAATTCAAACTAACCAAAAAAATAATCAGAGAAGGAAAGACTGTCTACATGTCTTATAAAATTTATATACAGGCTTTTACAAAAAAAAAATAGACATCACAAGGTGTGTCACTTGACTTTCACCCTTGCAGAGTCTGCACGCAGCAAAGCCCGGTTACACAGAGCCTCCGCAGTGCTCGGCTGCGGGGCAGCCCCCTCTGACCCAAGGTCAGCGGCAGCCGCTGCCACTGCATCCCTTCTTCTTCCTTGGTGACACAGTTCGCCAAGGAAGATATCGCTGCAGAAAGGAAAAGCAATGTATTAAGTTTAACATGATGATAAATAAGAAGCAGTGCAGTCAATCTCATGAAAACTATACCACCTACTCGGTGCCAATTAAGCTCTAAAAGAATCCTTTAAGGTAGTCTGACCCCGTTTCATGTTTAAAGATACCGAGGCTCAGAGAGTTTAGACATCTGCCCACATTCGTTTACATGGCAGTTAATAGAGCTGGACTTAAAATCCTGGACTTCCCAGCTCTGAATGATCATGCTGCTTATACCACACCAAGATGACCCCTCCAAAGACCGGGAAAATAATTATATTGTAAAGTACCTTGGAAAACCCAATTCTCTTCACCCCTCTGGTTTTTCATTAAAACCGCTTTTAATCATCAGTCTTCAAGAAAACAAACCATGTCTTTAATTCAATTGTGTCGAATAAGTTCTGTTTAAATAAACATTTCAGCTCCATTCCGATTACACAGGCTTTCCTGGACTTGCCTGAAAATCTACCCTCCTTTTAAATGTCTTTTCCCAATGATAAGTTGGCCAAATTCCCGAGGAAATGGACATAAATATACATTTAGAATAATATTCCACTACATACTAGAGATTTCCAATGTCAGTGAGTAAATATTGCCAGACTGTTACATAAAGTATTCAAAATCTAGATTACATTTCATCTATTCACTTTTACTATACATTTAGCAGTTCTGAACAGCTGCAGTTTATGGTTAGGAGAGATGGGACAGAGAGTTAAGATCAATTTAAATCTCAATCTTGGTTGTACCTTGGAATCACCTGGGAGCTCCAAAATACCTGCTGTCTGGGTCACACGCCTGGGGATTCTGACATAATTGGTATGGGTCAGAGTCATGATATCAGGTATCAGGCTTCCCAGGTAATTCTAAAGAGCAGCCAGGAGGAACAAAAAAGAAACGAAAACTCTACAGAGTGTACACCACCAAGAGTAAACCCTGGTGTAAACTATGGATTCTGGTGATTACATGTCAATGTAGATTCCTCAGTTGTAGCGAGTGTACCAGTCTATTGGGGAATATTGATAATGGGGGAGGCTAGGGATGGGGGGGTATGAGGGCAATCTCTATACCTCGCTCTTAATTTTGCTTTGAATGTAAAGCTGCTCTAGAAAATTAAAGTCTTTAATGATAAAAAGAAAGCATATAAAATAAATAAATACTAGGAAAAAAGAAAATGTTTTCTTTAATTTGGTAATAAGAAAAGTAAATAGATATGGAAATGTCACTAGGAAAATGTTTAGTCAAGATAATATTAATTTAAACAGTTCTTTGAATTTTAAAGACTTTCGTATGACATATGAATGCACACTTTATAAAGGGGGCACCTACTATGTGCCAGGGCTTTTCTAAGTGCTTTATGCCTTCTGTCTATGTAGCCAAAATCATACTTAAAGGAAACTGTAGAGCTTTAACTGTATATACTGGAAAATAAGAAAAACTGAAAATAAATTAATCCAGCCCCCAAATTCAAGAAACAACAACAACAACAATAAAATCAAAGAAAGAAGATCATGAAGGAAGGAAAAAAATTAAAGGCAGAAATAAACCAAATGGAAAATCAAAAGAAAGAATTAAGATCACTTAACAATCAAATGTTGAAAAGAGAAACAAAATAGACAAACCTAATTTGGCAAACAATCTAAACAACAACAAAAAAGAGAGATAATGTATAAACAGCACTGGGAACAGAAAAGAGTCTAGCTTCAGGAATAAAACAATTACAAGAGCGTGCTACAGTTGTTAACTTAAAAAACTGTATAATTTTAAAGATAATTTTCTAGAAAAACATAAATAAAAATTGGTTCAAAAACTTCTCAGAATACCTGACTACAGAAAGCTAGTCTTCAGCAGAGAAAACAGGGCAGTTCATCGTTTACCTCCAGCAAGGGCATTCTCCTCAAAATGAAACGTGTTCTCTCCCTCTTTCCCTTTTAAGAAGGAGATTTCCTCCAGGTCCCACATCAAACACCCACTGCTGTCTCATTGGCCAGAACTTAGTCATGTGGCCAAGGAATCTTGGAAAAGGTAATCTTTCAGCTGGAGAGGAAAAAGAAAGGGTGGAAAGGAAGAATGGTGAGATATTGGGAGGTGAACAGAAATATCTATTACAACTGGCAATAATCACCTAGATAAAGTAATGGAAAATAAATCATTTAGTTTTTTTAAAAGCCACAAAAATAACACCCCCAGGATATTAATGTATAAAAAATTAAAAAATAATTATTGAAAGATAGAAAGGAGACCTAACTGAAGGCATTGAATGATTCCCATGTGTGTGCATGAAGACTTGCTGGGCCTTTTCAATACTTGGACATACACTGGGCCTCCATTCACACTCTAGCCCCAGCCCTGCATATGTTAGGGGCATATATGGCCGAGGGAATAGGGTGGGGATTCCTATTTTATGTAAGTAGGTCAAGGAAATCCTCTTTGGTAAGGTGAGTGAGTAGACAGCTGAAAGAATAAAAGAGCAGTCCTTACAGGTAACAAAATGAACAAGTAAGTTACTCAGATTTAAAGTAATGCAAAAGAAAATGCAAATCAGCCTGTCTAAACTCAAACCATACGCGCATTTCTTTAACTGAGAGCCACATGAGAAATGTCTTTTTTAAAACGTTTTTGAAAATTATGTTGATTGCACTCTAGTCAGCCTTTTAAATGGAACAATAAACCAGCAACCTCTGCATCACCTGTGCTGGGAGAGTGACTCCAGCCGAGGCCTGAAATGGAACGGCTGAGCGTGCAGTGAGGTCAGCAGCTACCTGTGGTGCGAAGGCAAGCGGGCTGCGTGACGCTGAACTATACGTAATTGGGTGGTATAAATGCCAGCAAGTCAGACTGGCAGCTGAAGAAGGGACTGAACTGAACTCCACAATCTCAGCAACAGAAGTTATGTTAGCATTTCTGCCCATGGGTGAGAAGCACAGGGTTCCTTATCAAACACATAAACCTCAAGCAAAATGGTTTTGGCATATTGCATGCATTTATTATTTTTAAAATATACTCAGTTAATCATACTGTGTGATTAACATTATGTGGAATAAGCTATGTAAATATAAAAAGAATGAAAAGATATAAGTAAAATGATTATAGTGGTTCTTGGTTGTTGGTGTCATTTTTTTCTACATTTCTATTGAGTACTTATTAGTTTCATAGCTGAAAAAAGAAACTTTAAAATGCATTTTGTCAAATCAAAGCTTTATAGGCTTTATAAAAAATCAATTAACTTATTAGACCTTATAAGTTGGATAACTGGGAGATAAATATATTTAAATCAGTAGCTGTTATATGTTGTTGGTAATCTATTAGAATGATGATTTGGAAAGATATGTACATATCATTCAGGAATGAACTTAACAAGAAATGTACAAGACTCATGTCTGTGATAAAGATATAAAATATATATCAATAAATGAAGAGACAATACCTTGTTTCTACATGGAACACTCAATGCTATAAAAATGTCAACTCTTCCAACATTAGTGAACCATTAAAATGAAATTTCACTAAAAATTCCAGTGAGAATTTGTTTTAGGACATGACATGGGAATTCCAAATCCATCTGGGAAAAAAGTAAAGAGAAATTTGTTTCAAAAAAGAAGAAAAACTCAATAATAAGGAAATACTTGTTTTTCTAGAATTTCAATAAAACTGCAGCTATTATAACAGCTTTAGACAGTCACAAAAGAAAAAAAAAAGAAAGATTAAAGGAGACCAGGCTGTGTATGTATAATTGACTATATAATAAAGGAGGCCTTTCAAATCCCAGAATAGTAATGCCTATTCAATAAATAGTGCTGAGAATGGTATTTGGAAATTAAAAAAAAAACACATAAGAACTTCAACTAATAAATAAAATATATACTTTGCATATGGACTAATGATCATGTGGTTAATGAATGGCAAATCTATATAAGCATTAGGTAGAAAAACCAGGGATATATTTTATAATCTTGCAATAAGGAAGTCTTTCTTATATATGAAGTAAAATTCAGAAATTGTGAACAAATACTAACAGACTGAACTCTGTAACGACTAAAAACTTCTGTGAAATAAATGGAAAAATATAAAACAAATTGAAAAAATGAACAATAGGCTGAAAGGAAAACATTTGTCACATATATAATTGATGAAAGATTAATACAAAAAGATAATCAACCAAAAGTGGCAAAGGATATAGACAGGCAGTCCATAAAAGAAGGACTACTTATGTCTCACTAATAGGTAGCTCAGACATCCTCGTGCATTCATCATGACATGCAAACTATGACATCAGTCAGAGCCGGCGTTTATACATTGGATGGGTGAACATCAAAAGGATTGACAATACGCAATAGTTGTGAGGGGTGGGAGAAAGAAATGTTTTTTATGGACAACTCCCAGAGAATTCCTTTATTGAAACTTTCACTAAGTTTTACCATGAAATTTTACATACATGATGGAAAATGGGAGACATACCAATTACATGTCAGGAAAAACTACTTTAATGGTATTGTTATATAGTGTGTTGGCTAATTCCAGTGGACCCTCATCTCTTACTGCTGACATTATCTCCAGTATTTGAATTATACGGCAGGGTTCATTTCTGTCTTTCAAACAGTGTCCATTTTCCCATTCCTTTTTGGTAGGAAATGAAGTTTTTACATATTTTGAAGCAGCATGTATACTTTTGACTTCACACCAAGGTGCATCAGTCTCGATCATTAATTTTTCTCTAGGTATTGACTTGGAAAGTCCCAAATTAGCCTCAGTTTTCACGGAGCAGTTGCTCAGTGAAAGGATTTAATGAAATCCTATATAGAGATCCAAGTCAATCAAAGCAGCTGCTGCTTCCTTGGTACCACCAAATGAACGCACCCTCCACCTACACACCGATCTCTATTTCTCTTCATTATATCCCAAAATTCAGCATGTGCCTTTTGACAGTGAAGAAACGTTGGTTATGTTGTTTGTCCTGACGATTCAAATTGTTTCCCAAAGTATTTAAGCTGAGTATCTTTGGGATAAAACTATAGTCAGTCAAAATTGAGACCATATTCTCCTATTGCCACAACTTTCCCCTTGTTTTCAGCAAGATTTAGCAATTCCATGAAATAAAGATTGGGATTATTCTTTTCAAAGTCATCACATCTTGTAGGTTGACATCCAACTGTACTGAAAAATGTATCATTTGTTTGTGCCGAATGCAGTGCATCTTCACTGTCTTGTAGATTTCCACCTGTAATCATAAACTCTTTAACACCAATTCGGACAGCTCTCTGTATTACATCTTGAAAGTCATCTTGATGCTTTTGAACCCCCCTGTAAATTCTTCTGCACATAGGATCCTTCAGGTTGATAGCAACATCTATCTTTAAAATATCAGATGCAACAAGAAGCACTGATGGCTTTTAAGCAGAGGAGTAAGATTTGCATTCTGGACGCCTCATTCTGGAGTCCTGGTGGAGGGTAGAATTTGAAGGGAACAACTGGAGTCAGGGTGTCTTCTTTGGAAATAGGCAAGAGCTCATATCCACGAACTTGAAGCAGTTCGTGACTGCGGTGCTGGTCTCTGCCCGAGAAAGAAACATTTTTAAATGTCATGGTAGGAGTGGCATTAATTTAGTGAGCCTTTTGGAGGGGAATTTGATATTGGTTATTTAAATAACCTAGCAATCCCACATCTAGAAGTCTATTCTACAAAGCAACTTGTGCTCATACCCATGGAACATGCACAAAATATTATTTGTAAAACTAAAAATTAGAGTTAACTGGATGTCCGCCCATCGGGGACTGGTGAAGTAAATTATGGTGTAGCCATGCCATGGAGTACAGCATGGTGTCAACAAGGACACAGTAGACCTGTATGTGCTGACAGTGAAAGTTCACGCTATGTCATTAAGTTGGAACATTGTTGTGTAGTGTGTACAGGGACAGCTTGATCTGATTTTTTAAAATTCTTCATAACATGAGAAGAAGGGGAGATTTTTACCTTTTATTATAAAACTTCTGTATTGTTTTAAATTGTATTAGTCATATGTCTTTAAAACATTTGTTTTAGTTTAAGTATTCAAAACTAAGTATCTAGCCCTGGCCAGTGTGACTCAATTGGTTGGAGTGTTGTCCAGTAACTGAAAGGTTGCAGGTTCGATTCCTAGTCAGGGCGCATACCTAGGTTGCGGGTTTGGTCCCCAGTCTGGATGGTTACAGGAGGCAACCAATCAATGTTCAATGTTTATCTCTCTCCCCTCCTCTCTTTCTTCCTCTCTCTATAAGCAGTGAAAAAATGTCCTCAGGTGAAGATTTAAAAAACAACAGCTAAGTATCTATATATCAGTCCACTTCTCAACTTTCCTGCCCTCATTGGGGGCCAAGCTATCCACCGTATCTCCTTGGTTTATAAAAGATCCCTGGAGATCTCAGAACAAGTCAGATTCCAGGAGTAGGAGGCCTTATCAGCATCAGAGAGCTTGTTAGAAATTCAGAATCTCAGGCCCCACCCCAGACCCATTCCATCAAAATACACCTTTTAAATCATATTCCCATGTGATTCATTCGCACATTAGAGACAGGAGCATCAACTATTTCACTTACTGACCTAGAATAAATTAACCTCTGCTTTGCCCAGCTGTGAAACAGGGAGCAGTATCTGTGAACACTAACTGAGCTTTTGGGTGTGCAGTGCCCAGTGTCCCACATGACACATAGTAGGTACTTAGTAAGTGGTAGCTTTTTCATGCTGGCTACTTCATTCAAACTTTACACCTCAAAAGTGGAGACTCACTTGACTGACCTCCACCTACCAATCACCAGAAAATCCCATGCTCTCCATTCTCTCTGACAGACATACAGACCAACAGATGCTTGTTGTCCTTAAAGGCCCAGATAGAGGCTACTCTCCAGTACACACACGGGCTTTGGCCCCCCGAAGTCCAACGTGTGTTTACCCGGCTGGCCGTGTTCCCAAATCTGTTTATGACAGTAGTACTTGTACTTGTTATTGAATTGCATAATTTAATTAAATATTATATAAACCAATGAAATAGGAGCACAAAAAGAAAGTTATTTGTATGAAACACTAAATTGAATTCCGTGAAAAGACACAATAAGTGCAAGTTTCTAAAAATGGGTATGGGTGAAACAACTGTAAAACACAAGAAAAAAAGAAATCATATACATTTACAACTATATTCAGTTTTCTTTGCAAGTTTCTTAATGTTTTTACTCCAGTGCAAGAAAACCCAAATTGGAACTTGTGGTCGATGTTTTGCAAATGAGCCAGGTGAACGGGTCTTAAGACAGGCCCGTTCACCTGGCTCACACAGAAGGCTGTGGCTCTACATTGGGGATGAGCATACCTTTTCATGTTTCAGTCAAAGTAAAATGTTTTGGGTATGGACAGGTATTTCCTTTGCAGATTTCCCATGTGGTCTGGTCACCAAAGGCTGGGCACTCAATGGGCACAAAGAGAAACTTGATCGTCTTCTCTCCAACCTCTCCCCCTGTGCACCCATTGAGTGGGCTGACTCCTTCCCTGCCCATCTGTGAAGTCTCAAATGGCTCCCCCAGTCACTTTTTGGTGTGAAATGTCCTGAGCTCACCTTGGTCTTAAGGAAGTCTTGTTTTAGTAATTAAAATGTTCCATGTAGCATAATAAACAAATTCCATTTTTTCCCCCTTTCCTGAGCTGAGGCCTAGTTCAGGCCAAGGAGCCTGAGTGGGGTCTGGGGAGTCAGGCTCAGGGGCCGTTAGAGCAGGTTGGCATCTTTCCTCTCCCAATACCTTCCCTCACTAGTTGCCTCTCCAACCCCTCCAGGGTTGGGCCCAGGGCCAGGGGGTTAGGACAAAGGGCACAGTCTTCCACTGATGGCTCTTCTGTGATCTGGCATCACTGCTCATTGGACTTGGTGGGTGTTCAGGGTTGACTCTCTCATGAGATACGTTTCCCCATTGAGAATCCCCACTTCGAGCTCCATTGGATGAGGGCAATTACTCCTCTCCCTGTCCACTTTCACTGCCAATGCTCAACCCTCGGCCCTCCAGCTAGGAACCCTCTAGAAGGCCCTTTTGGGGGCACGTTCTTCTTAAGAAGGCTCCAGGCCAGCTCTTCCTCATGGACCCACACAACCACCAGAAACACCCTCAACTCCCTGTCCCATTGCTCTGTGGCTATTATGTAACTGCAGCTCTGGCCACAGTGGATTGCCTGTTTGAGAGTCAGACACCCAGGGTCCCCAAGTACAGTTGTTCAGGTTGTAAACATTGTTGTTGATGTGAATGTCGCCCTCTAGAGATCTGCAGTGTGCAACCTGAACAGCCATCCAAACACAAGGCCACTGAATTCCACAGGACCCAGCTCAATCTCCTCAAGTGACCTCCTCAAAGCCTTTCTCACTTGGGTTGAGTAAGGTCAAATCACACCTCTCCACCAATGAAAATAAAAGTGGGAAATGTCATGGCTCTCCAAGAACTTTCTCCATATGAATCCTGTCTCTTTGATCTCTAACCTTCTTCACAACCTCCTATCTCCATCTTAAATTACTTCTAAGGGTCACAAAAACAAGTTTTTGGCCACCTGATTTACACAGGACACTTGAGTTTATAGTTTGTTCTTATACTGCCTTCCAAATGAGACAGAAGCTGCTCCTGTTACACCTTGAGGTGACTTTACAATTAATTGACCAGCTGTGGCCCCAGTTGCTACTGTACATGGGAATGTTATATGTAGGAGGATGAACCATCAGAAGGAAGCCAGCCATGCAGATGTACTTCACGGAAGTGCTACTTCCCATCAACAAACACAGTTGAGATTAGCCTTGAAACATCTGTCAGAACCAGTCTCAGTAGATGGATAAGGGAGCCAGGCTAGGGGTCCTATTGGTGTAGAGAGTGACTTTGAATGTCCATATTCCCTCAAATTGTTACCACGTCTATTAAAACTTGGTCTGGCAAACATGGAAGAGAAGAGACATACAAATGGAATAGTATTAGCTTGTCTTGCTGCTCTATATTTAGAGCAATTGTTTAAGACGTGTTAAAGAAAACAGATGTTAAGGGAAATAAGGAGAAGCCTCTGCTACACTCTAGTTTCTCTCCCTTCAGTTTTCTCCTCATCCAAATTCCCAGATTTTCCAAATCAAAAGGGTTTTATTACTTGTAAAGGCATCACTCCACGTGGAGGCTCTGCCACGACTCCAAGGCAGAGCAAGCACCGCATTGGCATGGCTGGGTACCGGTGGTGTCGCCCCCAGGCCCACACTTCTCCAGAGCCAGCCTCCCCTGTGTGACCTGAGGCCAGCGGCCAGACCACCTCTTCCTGCTGAGTTCCTCCTGGGCCCTAGCAGTCCTGTTTACTCAGCTTTTTATGTTAGGATTGGCTTTGCAAGAAGCATATTTCCTTCAAGCCCTGCTACCTGAAGTGGAACTATGTGGCCATTAGGAGGATACCTCATTAATGGTCCAAGGTCCAAAGGTACTAGAGAGTAGGAGTTGCAAACCTGTGGCCTGTATTTTTGTTTTGGTAACATGGACAATTTAAAAAAAAAGCTTCCAACATTTAAATATTAGAATATTTCATGTGATAACTGAATTTTCTACTTCTCAAAATTAGAACCTAGATATTAGTTGACTCTCTCCACATACGAGGCCTGAGTTCCTGCTTGGCAACAGAGAGTTAAAGGCTGTCTCTTGGTGCCCTGTGATAAGAAACACATTTGAAGATGTAGGCCCTTTTTCAGTCTGCCCTCTGGCTCCTGACCCCTGGGATCACTTCCCCAATCCACTACTTGTCTCAAGCTCTGCTTTCAGGGAAATCCAGGCTAAAACATGATGCAATAATTTTTTGTTGAATGAATGAACAAGTGAATGAATAAAACTTGAACCATTTTGGATACATGAGTCTAATCGAGTCATGAAAAAATCATAAATAATTACTTGCATTTGATATAGATTTGATATAGCTTCTAAGGACAGAATTACCCCCAGTAGGTAAGAGATTTTTATCCCAAAGGAAACTTTTAAAAGGACTCACTTATTGAGCAAGAAGAGAATGGTGGCTGTCAGGGGCAATGGGTGGGAAGGGTGGGGAGTTGGTCTTTAGTGAGGACAGAGCCACAGCTGGAGAAGACGCACAAGTTCTGGAGGTGGATGGTGGTGATGGTCGCCCAGTGTGAATGCATTGCCTGCCGCTAAACTGTGTGCTTAAAAGTGGTTAGAATGGTGAGAATGATAGATTTGATGTGGTATGTATTTTAACAACAGTAAATAATTATAAGTATAATATGATTATAATGATAACAAACACAATGGACAATATCGAGAGGAAATATAAAGTTTGATAATACCTGTGATATGAGGATAAGATTTTGGAAAAATGCTTTTTAGCTTCCAAACTTTCTCTGCCCTTGTTGTATTACATTCCTCACTTGATAGTGGTGATAACAATGCTATTGTTCCTGAGACAGACCCAAACATTAATGTACATATGTACTTAGAAATCCCCATTAGCACACATACTCAGTATACGTACAACATACATATTTTAACATTAAACTCTCAGCACAAAAGGGGGCTTATGAACTATCCTGTTTGTCTTTAATAATGCATTAGTGATGATATTAGAGAATTTTGTTTTGTTCTATTCAACTTTCCATTAATTTGGACTTAACTTTGACAGGAGATAGAAATCAAGCTACAACCATTGCATGGCTTGTTTGTATAAATGGTGTACTTATAACACACATTATAATCTGATAGAAAAATGTGAATATTAAAGGAAGCAGTGCTTTCACTTTTTATGAAAATAAATCTAATCCCCAGCAATTACCCCTTTAATCTCCTTGTCACCTCCTGTTTTAATGACTGTTACGTATTTTGTTGTCATTGAGTCTATGCTAAGGTTGCTGTTCTTTCCTGAAGGTGATGATACTTTCTTCCTCCACGGCTGTGACTTAACTATTTATCTTCGAAAATTTCCAAAAATTTAGTGATCGGTGCATGATACACACTCTGAAATTGTCTGCACTCATCCTGCTACTACTGGAAGACAGGAATCTGGGATTCCAACCCTGTTTCATCACAGCCGCAATCTCTGTGTCTTGGGCAGGTTGCTTTACTTTGTTTATGAGTGACTTTTCAGAAATAGTACAAGACATAATGATAAAGTTAGAAATCCCTCAGAATTCCTATCTGCATTTTTCACAGTTATTCTGTAGAACACTTATATCATGGGATAGTCCTGTAAAAATAGATTTGCAGTGAAATATATAGAAAAAAAGACTTAATCCTCCTCTGAGAGAATAGTAATGCACAACAGTGTTTTAAAGGCTCTTCACTAAAAATAAAAAAAAACAGTAATTAATCTTTGCTGATGAATGCATATATAACTGACTACTGAATTTTTTTGTTTTATTTTTAATTTTTCTGAGTACTGGATTTTTTAAATAACGATGTTAACATTTCTTACAACAAAGGTACCACAGAACATACTTTTGGAGACACTGAGTTTTACATTGAAAAAAGTTGCTGGCTCTGGGGTCAGGGTCGGGGGAAGCAAGACAGTCTTGGTGCTGCAGAGAATCCCTTATCACTGCAAAAGCACAACTGCTAGGCAGCTGCTTCCTGAGGAGGTTCTAGTCCAGTCTTCTCATGAAAGCAGTCACTTTTATAAAGCTGCTTCTGATTTCAAAATGGAATGGCAACTAGGAAATGGACCCTGATGTGAAGTTCTTCATGGCAAACTCAGTTGCCTCCAGTGACTAGATAGAAATGAGCAAAACCATTTGGGGGTAGATGTGGGGCAGACCACGTGAGGGCAGTGGAAACTGAACAGCAGGGAGACACGTGCATGCTTTATTTGAAGGGTACAGCCACACGCAGCTTCAGCTGTAGTTCCCAAGTAGATACACAGCCCAGTATTGCTAGGTTGTATGTTTGTTCATGAAAAGCTAAACACATATTCTTCTATAGGAAGTCCCTTATTTTAAAATATTAGTTTAATAAAAAAAACACTGTAAAGGCTAACAAAGTACTTCGGTAGGCCAAATTCAGCCCACTGGAGAATAGTTTTGAGTTCTCTGGTATTGAGACATGTGGACCCTTACCCTAAATAGCCTAAGACTGAGAGAGTTATGGATTCTTGTGCCTCATTTTCATCAGTTGGCCTCCATCTAATCAATGGCTCACCTCTTACTGTGTCTGTCTTGTTGACCACTTGGGTCTCTGCTTGATTGGAATATGTGAAAAAAGAGGAAAAAAATGCATTCCACGAGGACATGAAAGGACCACCTCTGTAGAAAGAGCATGGAGTTTAGAATAAGGGACCTATAATATCTGCTTTTTGCTCATTATATTCCTTCCAGCTGTTTTCCACAGAGTCACTGTGTTGCCTGAGAGAACTTGTAGACAGCCATCAGGCTTTCCGAACATAATTTTAAAAAATTTTCCTGTTTAGAAATAACTTGTGCGACTTAAAGTTATTTTAAGACAACACAAAATTAATCCCAACTTACATAAACACAAGCTATTGTGGTTTCAAGGTTTTGTGATTTGCAGGCCTCCTTTAAAAAGAAAGTAAAAGGAGCAGGAATAAAAATGATTGCTAAAACTTTACCGAAGAGGATCACACCTTTTCTTTCAGCTTCTGCAAATCTTCCATAATGATAGTAGCTCTTGACTATGGTGAGGCAAAGGAGTAGTATTTTAATGCAGTCGGAGCTCAGACAAATAACTGGGAGTGGGAGAAGGGAAAGTGTGGCAGGCGACACAGAACGGGACCATCGCTTATCTAGGACAACGAGAGAAAGTGAATTTTTAGTCTTTTAATTAACTTTTTAAGGTAATTTGACAATGCAACTAATGAGAAAGATGAGAAACTAATCTTTGGAGTCTTGTTTAATCTTGTTTCAATCTTGTTTAATTCCAAAGTTAGTGTCATTAATGCAAGCAAATGGGTCATTCGGAGAGTGACACAACTCTCTTGAGCACCGCCCACACAGCAGGTACTGTGCGTGTATAGAATTTTTTTAAAGGACACTGCAAGGACCTTGTTTTCCAGGACCTCACAGGCCAGAAAGGAGAAGACCACATTATTATGTGGTAAGTGCCACGAGAGACAGCTATACACACAGCGTTATAGGAACATGGGTACCTAACACAGTCTGGGAGGGGGTGGGACTAGGGGAGGCCAGGAGGTTGGGAAAGGAGCCTATGAGAAGCAGGTAATCGATGGAGAAGATGCACCATTCAAAATCTGTCTATAAGGAAGGTTATATTACTTTAATTCAGTATGATCACATGAGCCAGTCTCTAATTTTTATTAAGCCAACTACTTTGCCAAGAAAGCAAGTCCTTCAAATAATAGGCTTCTACATTTTAGAAAGGTTGAGTTTGCAATGGTGCCACAGCAAATGAGAGTTAGTCCTCAGCTTTCAAATGTGGATTGTTCTTACCTGATACCTAACTGCAACATTCAGTGAGTACACTCTCACAACCCATTGGAGAACCGTGCTTTGTGTGTTGAAAACTACATCATACTTTTCGAAGTGCTTGCAATGAACATGCTTTCTCCTTTACAAGTGTGTGTCTTATCCAAAACAGTATTGCCACCTTTAAAAGTCACAGCAGAGCATGTGGCTTGCAAGTGTCCTCATACATCAAGAACCTTTTAACTGTGTTGAGCACAGCCCAAGAACAATAGGCAGTTCTAGACGCTGCTGGCACAGGCTGTATGAATTCACTGCAGTTTCCATGAAGGTTTTTACTTCATTGATTGACCTCATTGTTTATTTTCCAAAAGTAAGAGTTTAGTGGGATCTTTGAACACATCTGTGCCATTGGGTTGGTCTTATCATTGTCAATCCTTCCTGTCTAAAATCTGTGTGTTTGAATAATAAAACGTGTGCATTTGCTTCACCTTGAAAAGGCAATGCTTCTGGCCTATCATTTGAAAATTCTTGGCAGGGGGACTCTCCTAGCTCTGCCCATCCCATTTGTTTTGTGGAGTCACTAACAGTTCCTCTCACAGGCAAAGATTACTGCTACCACAGTAAAGATGGAAACAACATTCATTGTCCCCTGTGACCGATCCCTGAGCCCGTCCTTCTGAGTGAAGACAAAGAGATAACGCTGGCATGACCCAGATGTCAGCTGAGGTCTCCAAGCCTTTTTGGATATTTAAAGAAAACAGGCTTGACCTTTCTAAGTCACAGCCATTGGAAAGTTCAATGCCCTCACTAAGATTTCAGGGAATTGCCCAGGGCCTTAGGTCTTATGTCACCTCTGACTCCAAGTTACTGTTTTGTTGAACTCGCTCTCACAGCCCATCTGTGTAGCTCTCCTGTCACCGCTACTCTGTGCCAATCTGGGCGGCTTCATCGATTTCCACTCATAACACCTATGCAGGGCATTTATGTATAGCAGACTTGACTGAAACTTTGTGCCATGAGGGGATTTACAGTGCAGAAGTGCAAGCAGGTGAAAATGAATCATTAGGTACCTATGTTGTTACAAGTCCTCCAACCACCCAGCCATCAGAAATTCCACACTAGCTCCTCTTTTTCTACAGGCTACAGTTTTGTATGATGTAGGGAAGCCCTCTGTCTCCTTCAAGAACTCCACCATGTCCATGTTTCCCTCCAGGCTACCTCCTCTTAGCTTCTCTTCCTCAGTTCCTTTCACTTTGTTATGCAGAAGAGCTGAGCTCCTGAGCTAGTCAATTAAGTAACTAAAGAGGGAAGGAACCTATTGAAAGGATACTGGCAGCTCACAGAATCATTGGTAGGTGACCGAAGAAACACTCCAGGGGAACTTCGGTCAAGATGGTGGCATAGGGAAACATGGCTCACCTCCTCCCACAGCTACATCAAAGTCACAGCTAAAATATAGAAACCATCATAAATAGAGTTAAATGGAAGTCTGACAAATACAAAATTAAAGAAACCACATCTATCCAGATTAGTAGGAGAGGAGGAGATGCAGAACAGACTGACCCATATCCATGTGTGGTGGATAAAAAATTGGGAGGGATATCTCAGGAGTGAGGAGTCCCAGCCCCACACCAGGCCCCACGGCCCAGGGTTCCAGTGCTAAGAGGATAAGTCCCCACAACTTTTGGCTGCAAGAACCAGTGGGAATTGAGTCAATGGAAGAAATTCCTGGAGTCCCAAGCAGCTCCTCTTAAAGAACCCACACATGGACTTACTCAGACTCATTCCCTCTGAGGTCCAGCACCAGGGAAGTAGCTTGAAAGGCGTCAGAGGAGGAACTGAACTGTCTGGCATCAAGGCAAGGAGGGGGACAGCTTTCTTCCAAATAGAAAGGCAGGTAAAGACCATTGTCCTTTTTCTGAACCCTCCCCCCATACAGCCACAGAGCTGGAAGGCAGGTGCCATATCTGAGACTCCATCAGCCTGGCTTACACTGTTTGCCCTGCCCTGGACATCCTTTGAGGCTCTGTCCCACCCAATGTACAGCTGTTAACAGTGGCATTTCTGTATAAATGTCTGGTCTTGGCTCATGCTTTACAACTTCCTAAATCCTTTCAAACACGCAACAGCCAGCCTCACTGAGCCCCTAGCCCCTGTACCTCTTGCTAAATGGCCCCAGGCATGGCACTAGAAGCAGTCAGCCTAGATTCACAACTTGGCTTCATCTGGGTATCTCCAAGCCCAGCACAAGTAGAAGCTACCTCATATGGCTTTATAGCTCAGGCAGGTGGCTCTGGGGAAAACACAAATAGGGGCTGACCTTGACCTGCACCACCTGGGAAACCCCAGGGCCTGTGTACCTAGTGGACAGCTACAGACCACATCAGTGCACCACCACCCTGCCCATGCATAGCTGATCCTCCATGGAGGTCAGACATTGTTGGTTAGTGGTCACAGTCAGACTTGCAGCTGACTGGCTTAGGTAAATCCCTCCCATTGACCTGCCAACTGCAACCAAAGCTCAAATAAAAGAGGAGGGTGTACTCAGCCCACACAAAGGCAAACCTTAAGTATCTAGCTCGGGTGATAAGAAAAGTTGCACCACTGGACCCTACAGGATACCTACTACATTAGGCCACACTACCAAGACAGGGAGTCATAGAAGCTCTACCTAATACACAGAAACAAACACAGGCAGGCTTTTGTTTGAAGAAAACAAACAAAATGAGGAAACAAAGAAACATGGCCCAAGTGAAAGAACATGTCAAAACTCCAGAAAAAGAACTAAATTAAAGGGAAATAAGCAATCTATCAGATGCAAAATTCAAAGCACTGGTTATAAGGATGCTCAAGAGACTTAGTGAGGATCTCATCAGAATAAGAAAGATCCAATGAGAAACAAAAGATTCACTGACTGAAATAAAAAACAACTTACAGGGAAACAATAGTAGAGTTGATGAAGCTAAGAATCAAGTCAATGATTTGGAACATAAGGAAGCAAAAGGCAACCAATCAGAACAACAAGAAGAAAATTGAATCCAAAAAAAATGAGAATAGTGTAAGGGGACTCTGGAACAACTTCAAGCACTCCAACATTCACATCATAGGGGTGCCAGAAGGAGAAGAGAAAGAGCAAGTAATTGGAAATCTATTTGAAAAAATAATGAAAGAAAGCTTTTCTAATTTGGTGTAGGAAATAGACATGCAAGAGTCCCAAACAAGTTGGACCCAAAGAGGACCACACCAAGATACATCATAATTACAATGCCCAAGTGTAAACATAAAGAGAGAATCTTAAAAGCAGCAAGAGAAAATAGTTGGTTACCTACAGGGCAGTTCCCATAAGACTGCTGATTTCTCAAAAGAAACTTTGCAGGTTAAGAGTGATTGGTAAGAAATATTCAAAGTCATGAAGAGCAGAGACCTATGGTCAGGATTTCTCTACTCAACAAAGCTCTCATTTAGAATCAAAGGGCAGATAAAGAGCCTCCCAGATTTAAAAAAACAACACCAAAGGAACCCATGACCACTAACCCATTATTGTATGAAATGTTAAAAGGACTTAGGCTTAATATAAGAAAAAAAGAAGACTGAACTATGAACAATAAAATGGCAATAAATAAATTGAATCTATAAAACGAACTAAGCAAACAAGAAGAACTGAGACAGAATCATGTATATGAAGAGCATTTTGATGGTTGCCAGATGGGAGAGGGTGTGTGGGGGAAAGGGTAAAAAGGTAAGGGGATTAAGGAGTACAAATAGGTAGTCACAGAATAGCCATGGGGATGTAAAGTACAGTATGAAAAATGAAGTAGCCAAAGAACATATATGCATGACTTATGGACATGAAAAATGGTATGAGGGTTACCCTAGGGAGTGGGAGTACTGGATAGAGGGGGGGTCAAGGGAGGAAAATCGGGATAACTGTAATAGCATAATCAATAAAATGTAATTTAGAAAATTTAAAAAACACTCTAGAAAAAGGAGAGGAATGAGAGAAAAGCACCTATAATTTAGTTGATTAGCACACCGGAAGAATCCATACCTCAAAATGAAAAGAAGCCTTTGAGAACAAAGAGGTATAGTGATACTGAGAATACTTTTATAAAATCCCCCTTGCATGAACAACAAAAACTTTATTAATCATTTAGCAATTTTCTATATTAACTAATAATTAATTAATTAATTAGTTAATTAACCAATCATTGAGCCAAACATTGTGGGACTACAGCTATGAACAAATCAGACAAAGTCACTGCCTTCATGCAACTGAAATGGTTAAGAGCACAGACTCTGGAGCCTAACGACATGGGTGCAATTTTTGGCTTCATCCCTTACCAGCAGGTGCTCTAGAATAAGTTAAAACTGCTTCAGTTTTCTTATCTGTAGAATAGAAATCCTATCTGATAAAGATGTTATAAGGATTATATTAGCTTATACAGGGCAGCCAGGTCAGAGAGGACTCCTGGCAAGGTACATGTCCAAAAAACCCTAGTGACTCTGGGTTATTTATGACTTTGGTCAACCCACTTTGGTAAAAGGGCAAAAAGGGAAGCCTGGTTGGGTTAAGCTGAAGGGGCAATGGGAGGCAACAGGACAGAGGCAGCAAGAGTAGATACATATAACACATCTGAGAAGTTTGCCTATGAAGAAGTGGCAAGATATACGACATCAGCTAAATCAAAACTTTTGTTTGTTGTATTTGTGGAGATTCTGAGTACCATCAGTGGTGGGATCTGGCTGGCAAATATGGAGGGGTAGACACAGGCCAGTGGGGAGAGCTGATAAAGAAAGGTTCCTGAACAGGTGGTTGTTTCTGTAATCAAAAGCACTAGTAGAAGGGCTGGGTTTAGAAGGAGGGCTGTTCCATTTTAACAACTCAAAGAAGAAAGGTTGGAGACAACTTCCAGGTAAATTTGAAGATTTGTTGTTGGAATATTGAGTGCATTCTGATGGAGTGGTTTCTAATGCCTTTTTAACAAACCATTTTCCTTCAAATGTTTAGTAGCCAAGGACTCTAAATTCAAGCACTCTAAGAGTGGTTTTAGACCAGCAATGCCAGCACTACCTGCGAGTTTATTAGAAAATCAGATCTTGGGCCCCCTCCAGACATACCTCATCAGAATTGATTTTAAAGATCCAGAGGTAATTTCTGTGTACACTGAAGTTTGAGAAGCAGCATTCTAATTGACTTCCTCATGGTTGTATGAACTGAGAAACTGCTAGATTATCAGAGCTATCATCTACAGCAGATGGGTGTATTTTGAGGACCATGGGTTATTGTCCAACTGTTCTTTCAGCTATAGAAATTTTTTGAAAAGATAATTGTTCTTGCTAGAGAGGCCAGGTGTATTGCTATAAGAAACAACTAGAATAAGCAAAAAGCAAACTATCACAATATTTTCCATCTTTGTATTTTACTGTGTTGTCAGTATTATTTTTTATTCAACAAGTATTTATTGAGTACCTACTATATGCTAGGCATTCTCCTGGTTCTGGGGTTTCAGTCATTAACAAGAAGTTCCTGCCCTCAGGACCTCATTTCCCTTATTTAGCTCACTTTTCTGTTTTCCACATAGTACTTCTTGGTATACATCCTCACAAGGACACTCTCTTGTCCTCTAACTTCATCTTATTCAATAGTCATTCATTTATTCATTCATTTACTTGTCCAGTTAACAAGCAATTATTTATCATCTACTATGTGTCAGGCACTATTTTAGGCATTTGGGGTTCATCAGTGATCAAAATAGATAAAGATCCCTGTCCTCATGGAGCTGATATTTGAGCTGATCTGTGGCAGAGGGTAGGAGGATGTTCCTGAAGGAGAGATGGGCACTAACAATAAAAACAAATAAATTGCCCACCTTGCAAACCCCTTCTCCAGTTAAATCCAACTCTCTGGTTTCTCGGCAGCTGAGTTTGGCTTAAGAGAAACATACAAGCACACTGACAGCTCTCAGACCAGCGGTCATGGCCATTATCCTCAAGTGGGCCTCTTATCCCGCCTGGTAATTCAGGCCATGTTCTCCCTCACTCTTCCAGCCAATTTGATACTTTCTCCTCCTCAGACCATTGATACCACCTACTCGACCCTAGATTTTGCTAATAACTCATCTAATATTTTAAATCTTTTTATGAAACTCTAAATTCTGCTGAGGTTATACTCCCCAAATTCCAGAACGTTCTTTCTAAAATGTCAATCTCATCATGGCACACTTTTTAAAAACATAAACTTTAATAAGTAGGCTCCCATTGCTTTAAAGATAAGAATCAAATTTCTTACTCTACATTTCAGCCTATTGTCCGGGCTCCTTTTCCACCCATGCTTCATGCCCCCATATTTCCAGCACATCGATTAGAGCTGTACTTGAATGCTTCCATAGGGGATCTACTCTGTAAATGTGTTTTTGATTGAAGTATTTCTTAGATTTTCCATTTTTGCCATTTATTCTTCCAATTGTATTCATAACATTGTCTCAAATAGTATTTTATTGAAAGGAGTTCTCAGCATTGTCCCAGTAAAACTGAAACCAATAATCTTGAATTCTTAAAGGCAATAGTGTTGGGTCTAACACCTCCTTTTTTGAAGACCCTTTTCATCATCATTTATCATTATCAAAAACACTGAGATAAGGCTGATTTTTATCATAGTAAGAATAGAGTTGAATGTTCTGGGCCTTCACTGGAATTGAGGAGGTGGAAACAAGAAGGATCACTTGGGAGTCACCCTTCATTAGCTTTATATAAACCATATCATTAAAAACTACTCTGATTTACTTCTGACACATTCTGGGTTGGAGATCTATGGGTGGAAGCAAAGAACTAAAAAAAAAAAGGTTTTTAAAAAGGAAAAAAGAAGAAAAAAAACAAAAAACTAAAAAAAAAAAAAGGTTTTCACTTCTAAAAAGCTGGTTGTAATTCAAATAGAAGTGGTAACTAAGATGCTATCCAATGAATTGAGAGGTGTCAGGAGAACTAGAAGCCAATACATAGAGTCTTAGAGTTGGAAAAATATCAGAGACGATCCAGTGTAAGTGTCCAGGCCAGAGAGAGAGTCCCTTTTATGTCACCTGAGTCCCATAGCTTCTTTTACTTCCATCGCTGGCTCCTTTTCATCATCAGAACTCACTTGTCATCAGTGTTCTCCTTCCTTATTTTTAAATTAGTTCCCTGAAATTTCTACCCATTGGACTAAATTTTTTGACACCTTAAGATACAAAAATGTTCAATGAATCTCCTTGCTGCACTATAGCCTCCAAAACACTAGCACCCAGGAGTCTCATGTGTCCTAATTCCTCTGTTAGTCCTACCTTTCTGCAGATGGTCCCAATATGCAGAGCTCTGAAGTTCTCTTCATTCCAGCCACCCCCTTCAGGGTGCAGGGTAAGTTCTCAGTGTGCCAAGGCTTCAAAGCAATGCTTAACATGTGATCTGACTAATGAAGAATAACCAGAACATTTATTTTCCATGATCTATGTTTCTATTATTACAGCCTAATATCAGGTTGACTTGTTTAGCAGCCATTTTGCACTCTTGGTGCCTATTAAAAGCTTGTGGTAAATTACAAACCTCTGAATTTTTTTTTCACATGAGTGTTGCCCAAATAGGTAGTATCCCAGCCTGCATGTGTAAGAGTGTGTATTAATCCTAGACCTCCCTATGAATCACTGGATAATCAAGGACTGGTCGTGAACTTCACTCTGCTGAACTAGACGTTGACTCTAGTGCCATATGTGAGGTGCTGTAGAAAGCACCTTCTCCTCCTCAACATGTGCTCTTCTATTTATAAACTTGGCCTTCCCAAAGGGCCTGGGGGGACCGACTCTTTACCTTTCTAGAGGCTAATTTTTATCTACAACCTTCCCTTCCTCTTACCAAGTACAGGCACTCTGATCCTCACTCCTAACAATTAAACATCCACCTAATTAATTTTCTTTCCTCACACCCAGGTTGATTGAGCTCTTGATTAAAAACAACAGCCAAAATAAACAACAACAAAAACTAGGCAGGTCAAGAAACCCAACCCCTCTCCTCCAACCAGAGCTCCTCCTCCTGCCCTGGGGTGTCCTGGAACTGAAGGCCGAAGAGGGAGAGGAGGGCTCACACTGCTGCTGGGCAACAGTGCAGGCTCAGCTGCTCTAGCCAGTGGGACTGCAAAGGGTCACTCTAAAAATTGCTGCTGGGACTGGTCAGGTGGCTGCTGGTGGCTCCCCACCGGATTTTCCTTCTCCCTCTCCTCTCTACAGACTGCTTCCCAAGAGGAGCCTGCTGCTGACACTTCATCATCACAAGTCGGGGACACCACTCAACACAGGAGGGTAAGGGGCTGGGGCCACACTCTCCAATTCCTGTCTTCTAGATCCCGGGGTGTGCATGGCTCTGTGGGTGGGAGAGGGCGGCGAGTCTGGGTGTTTGCAGAGCCATTTCACTGAAGGCATGTGCAGCTGGGTCAGATTGCTCCTGCCCCTGATCTGAATTTGGGAGCCAGAAACCATTTTCTTGAAATCGAAGGAAGGTGATATGATTAGGCGAATATTACACCTAGTCATAGAAATTCACGAGTGGATGCTTAAAAAAGTGAAATTACTTGTAATTGCTAACACTAATTTTAAGTCTCCAAAGTCTAATGTACATTTTTTTTCCTCTATTTTGTAGCAAAGAGAGGAGAGTTTCTTTTCTATTGTGATCAGGAACCATATAAACATGTGGTACCCAATAACTTTAGATAAGACGTAGTTAGTTTTAATGAAATTGGTAGCAAAAAATATATATATCAGAGAACTCTTTAAATTCCCAGAAATACAACCTATTGACAAAACAGAAAACTCCCCTTTGTCATCTACAAACTATAAAACAGGTTTTTATTCTAAATGTGCACATATGTTTATAGGGACATGATGTTTTACATTAGAAATAGTGTTGGGAAAGAAACAGTAAAGTGGACCCCCCCCCCCCACATTGGACTTAACTTAAAATGGCAAGCTGCGGAGCCGAGCGTTTCTATTCTGGGAGTCAGAGCTGATGAGCCCTGACAGATGCAGGGCTTGGAATGTGGTCAGGACAGGGAGCACGCACAGCTGATTTGCCCCTTTGGCAGGAAGACATTCTGGGATCCCAGCTCATCCTGGATGAGAGTGACAGTGACACTTTAGCACACATGGCTTTTCAGCTTGCCCTGTGTAGTCTCTCCCAGGAGGCAAGGGTGGACAGCAGTGGGAGAAAGAATGTTCTTAAATATAAAGTGGCAATTCTTTTCTATAATCAGTCCTAGGAGCTTTTCACCTGAGATCTGTTTCGGGCCTGGAGGAACTTGATTTAAGCGTGATGCTTTCGCACAGACTTGCCCACTCATAGAAGAGGGTAGAGTTACGTTACTGTTTCAGTCCAGTGGTTCTGGATCTGTTTAGGGTTATGGACCTTTGACAACCTCATGAAAGTTCTGGGTCCAGTCTACAAAACACACACATGCACAACATGTTTCATAGTATTCCAGAAAATGTCATGGAATTCATGGACTTTCCAACCCAGAAGTTTGCCAGATTAAATAGAAGACACCCAGCTGCATTTGAATTTCAGATGAATCACAAACCAGTCTTTGGTATAAGTATATCCCAAATATTGCATGGGATATACTGATACTAAAATATGATTTGTGGTTTATCTGACATTCAAATTTAATGGACATCTTGTACTTTTATTTGGTAAATCTGGCAACCCGGACCCAGGAGCACGACTTTCCTGTCTCAACTGGTTTATCCATATGTGGTTGTGAGTTGATTCCTGGGTTCTAAAAGGCCACATTGCGGGGGGAAGTGATACAGGACCAGCCTTGGACAATTCTGACAGAAAAAGCCAGCTGTTTGTTCTGAACTCTCTGTAAAATTTTAGTACTGAAAGGTATACATCTTCTCATTTGACAGGTGATAATCCTACAAAATTGGATGTTTTGCTACACGTCCATCAGCTGGTTAGAGCGAAAGGAAAACTAAAGCCCAATTGTCAGTTCTATGACAACCAAAGAGACAGTAGGCTTAAAATCTAGATTTCCAATCCTCCTTCCCACCCACCCCCAACCCGCTAACCCTGCCCCGCAACCTTAACACACACACAGCAGACTAGGAAAGAGAAAGAGCTATGTTAGTGAGATTTTCAGCTAAACCAAAACCAAAAATTTTTAGCAGTGGGTCCTTGCCTCCTGTATCCAGGATTGGAAAATAGACGTTAACTCAATGTCTAGTCTGTATACTTTATTGATAAAAGCAGGCATGGGCCTCTAGCTAAGGTGAGTCATAAGAAACTGATAATATTTGTCTTTAAACAAAAATTGATAATTACATATGCAGCCTAGCGCTTACAAGGAAGTATTTGATTTTCTGATCGACAAACTCACACAAGACCTCCTTGAACCTGTTTCTGTTTTTGGCTTACCGACCTGTCAGAGTTTCGTATCTTTACTACCCTAATTGGATCAAGAAATCCACAAACTCTGTTTATCTCCAAATAAATTATCTTACATTTAAAAGATAACTCTTTCCTCTCAAATTTTACAAATTTTAAAACTGATACAAATTTTTCCTCTCAAATTTTACAAATTTTAAAACTGATACAAATTTTAACCTACCCTGGATTTAAAGGAGGCCATATAGAAGGTTGAGATTCAATCTGGGTTTGATTATGACCTTCTATGACCTTGGTTAAATTTTTTAAACTCCCTCTGAATCTTAATTTCTTCATTTGTAGAATGCACTTAATATAACCCACATTTTAGAATTTCAGTGATGCTTAATTTTTTTTAACAAATCATGTAAAATACTTACCCACGGCTTAGCACACAGTAAGACCCCACTTAATAAATACTAACTATATAATTATTATTTTAGGCAGAAATGTATATTTGATACATAATATAGATACATGCTTCATGGATTATATTTAAGAAATACTTATTAAATTTATTATATGCTTAAATTTGGAAAATACGAAATATGATGAAAAATGTGATGGATCACATAACTGCCTGGCTCTTTATTAGGTGTTGAATACATGACACTGTTGCCATAGAAACAACACAAAGGCCAAGATCTGCAGTGGGCAGTGGGAGGAGAGCATGGAATTGCATCTCTGTCACTTTCCGCCCAGTTTCTAATGGAGGAGACCCAAGAAGCTGCTTTGGGTGGTAGTGGATGGAGCAGAGACGGGAGGAGGCTGTGGCGTCTGTGACCAGAGAAGGAGAATTATCTGGGTGACCTCCACAGAATGAAGGAATAGCTCTGATAGCATAGACAGCCTTCTACCACCCACTGCACCCTGTGTAAAGTCTCTTCTTTCACCCAAAAAAGGGAAGGGACAGGAAGGGACTGGAAATGTCTCCAAATGGCTGCTTATCCCATTACACAACCT